>JBBJLR010140187.1:0-16393 GCA_037577145.1 Brachypetersius gabonensis | reverse complement strand
TTTCCTTGCCACTGTCGCCGTCACCCTTGGCTTGCTCATCAGAGGCATTTCATTCACACACATTCATACACACAATTAATTTCATTTTGTGAAGCTGCTTTGTGACAATGACCATTGTTAAAGGCACTAAATAAATCAAATTTAATTTAATTTAATTGAATTAAGGTATTGTTGGTGAATGTCTATGCACCTAACTTTGATGATGCTGATTTTGCTTGCAGATTGCTGAGCAGTCTTCCTTTTTAGACACTTATTTTCTGATCTTTGAAGGGGATTTAAATTGTGTTCTTGATCCAGTGTTAGATCACTCTAACCTTCATCAATATGCAAAGGCTAGAACATTCTCTGATTTTATGTGACAGAACGGCCTTTTTGACCCTTTTTATAATCCCTTAGCCAGAGGGTTTTCTTTCTTCTCTCAATTATATAATTCATATTCAAGAATTGATTTTTTTGTAGAAAGATTATTTCTTCTGTGGTTTCTTCAGATTATTCTAACATTCTAGCTGTTTCTGATCATATTCAGTTATGTTCATTTAAACATAATGCATCACACTTGATGTGTCACATAATTCCCTTCTCTTACTTGATAAGAAATTTTGTGTTTTGGTATCTGCCTCTATTGATGACTTTCTTCTGTTTAATCAAAATGATTTAATATCATTTTCATTATTGTGGGACACTTAAGCATTTTTTGAGAGAGGTTAAATAGTCTTGTATTTGTCTTATTCAAATAAAAAAGGCAACACTAGGCTTAACACACTCATATCTGCTATTAACAACCTTGATCTTAAATATGCCTTGAAGCCCTCTCTAAAGCTATTCAAGAAGCATCTTAATTTACAAGCAGAATTTGATCTCCTCTTCACCAAAGAGACTGAGCCTACATTGAGAGGCGGAGCAAGGAGGAGGGTGGGGCCAGCTTGCGGCCACGGTATCATGCACTCATGTTTACAGTGTATAGCGATGGCCACTGCAGTCACATGGCTGGTAAAAGACAGTTGTATTTGTTTTTTAGTGAGATTCTAAACATTTCCTTGATAGCCAAGCAGTTGAGATGAGTGCCTGTAGCCCCATTGCTTTTAGACTCCTCAAATTTTCCCCATTCACATCTGATCACCCTGGTCTGCAGAGGTGCTCACTCATTTAAATGAGGAGAAAGGCAGATACCATATGCGCCACAACACTAACAGCAGCACAGTGATCCAAATAACAAAGAAGTACAACACTCGAGTTAATGTGTGTATTCACACACCACTCACACATACGAGATAGCCTGCAACCTAGGCTGTTAGCTAGTTTGCAGGCTATCACCAACCACTCTAACCCAAGCATCAGTAGTTCTTCTTAAAAAAGACAAGGATCCAACTGCTTGTGCATCCTACAAACCATTTTCTTTATTGAACCCTGATATAAAAGTGCTTGCCAAAATAATAGCATCCCATTTAGAGAATGTTTTGCCTCGGCTCATTTCAGCAGAACAAAACGGTTTCATAAAAGGTCGTCTTTTTTAACACTCGTAAACTCTTCACATAATCTACTCAAAACAAACATCTAGTCTCCCCTGAAATGGTTATATACGGGACCATGAATGAATATGTGTGTTTGCATAATTTTTTGTCTGGCTCTTCTAGTTTGTAAGTTAGTTTGTAAACCACATATACATATTGCAATTGTTATACAATATCCCCTCACTTTTACGCGGATCAGCAGTCACGGGTTCAGTCGTGCGTGAATTTTTTCTGAGAAGCGAACTCCCCACAATACGTGGAAATCCCTACAACTGCAAATATCCTTCACCTTTTTTTTGTTTTTGCTTTTTTGTGGCAATAAATATATTTTCACTCAAAGGGACTCAGATTTTTTTAATCTCCAGAAGACGTTTCCAACAAGCCCTCATTAGTATTTTTATCCCCAAAAACCGTTCACCTTGTACGTTTTTCAATAAAAATATGTGGGAAAAAAAGAATGTAACAACCACATTATAAGGGTAAAATGCTAGATAACCATATACAGCAATGCAACAAAATTATATAGCGTTAAGTTGACTTACTTGTCCGAGGTTTGTAGCAGAGCCAAGGAGAGCTGGTACTGATCCAGACTTCATTTTCAGCCATTAAGCAAGACCAGATCTGTATTGTCTCAGCGCATTTCCAGAGAAAATAAAATTAACCCACTGGTTCTTCAGAGGCTCGCATAACAGAACAAAAAATTCATTTGTGCTCATTTGTACATCTAAGCGCTGAGCAACTGCCGCTTCACTCATTTGCATTCACCTTATACACCATAGCAACTGTTTCCAGACTGCTTAGCAACCACCACCTACACCACTGCAACTACTCTGCATGCTTTAGAACCTACCTAGAAACTCCCTACCAACCACCTCCTACACCATAGCAACCAGCAAGCAACACTGTAGACACCAATTTCTATGCCATAGCAACCATCTCCTACACCATAACAACTGCCTAGAAAGGACTTATCAACAACCTCCTACATAACAAGCACCCAACCATACCCTTGCAACCAAAAAAACTCACAAGCAACAATATCCTACAGCACAGCAACT
The DNA here is from genome assembly GCA_037577145.1 of Brachypetersius gabonensis. Taxonomy (NCBI): domain Eukaryota; kingdom Metazoa; phylum Chordata; class Actinopteri; order Characiformes; family Alestidae; genus Brachypetersius; species Brachypetersius gabonensis. Next base: position 13,824 of record JBBJLR010140187.1, on the reverse strand, counting down.
GATTCCAAACTGCTTAGAAACCACCTCCGACACCATTGCAACTACTTTGCATGCTATAGCAAGTGCATAGAAACTCTATAGCAACCATCTCCTACACCATAGCACATACCTGGATTTTACAAAAAATGTAAAGTGCAACATAAAGGGCATACAGACAGAAAAAAATCTGCGAGGTGTCAAATAATTATTTCCTCCACTGTACCATAGCAACAACCTAGCAACACCACAGCAAGCACCTTGTATACAAAAGTAATCACCTAAGAACTCCCTGGCAACCACCTCCTACACCAAACAGTACAAAGTAACCAATGAGCAATACCCTGTCAACCACCTTGAGTATCATAGCAAGCACCTAGAAACTCCCTAGCAACCCCCTGCTATACCATAGCAACCAATGAGAAACTTCTTAGCAACCACATGTTACATAATAGCAACCACCTAGGGACACTCTAGCAATAACTTTGTATACCCTAGTAACCACCCATGTACTCCCTAGCAACAACCTCCTACACCATAGTAACTACCCAGAAATTACTTAGAAAACCCCTCCTACACTATAACAACCACCTAGCAACACCATAGCGACCAACTTGTATACCATAGCAACTACCTAGAAACTCACTGGCAACCATCTCCTACACCACGGCAACTGCTTCCAATGCACATAGCAACACCATAGCACCACAGCAACATATAGCATGTGTGAATCATGGCAATTACCTAAAAACGCCCTAGCAACCGCCTCCTACATCATAGCAACTTCCAAGAATCAACTTAACAACCACAAAGGAGCACCCTAGCAATCATGTATACCACAGCAACTATCTAAAAACTCCTTAACAACAACCTTGTACCATGTGTAAATTCCTGGAGACTGTGTGACCACCTCCTCCACCACAGCAAGCTTCCAATATCACCCTAACAACCACCTTGTATACAGTATCAACCCTTTAGAAGCTCCTTGGCAACCACCTCCTACACATAGCAACCACCTATGAACTCCCCAGCAACCACCTCCTACACCATGGCAAGTGCCTAGAAATGACTCAGAAACCTTCTACTCCTTAGCAATTTTCTAGCAACTACTTAGCAAAAACCTTCTACGCCATAAAACCCTACAAACCATTTGCACACTTTATGAATGCATATGTTTCTCTGCCAGCAAGAGTAATTGTCTTTCTGAGCAAGATGTTCCTTAGTGCTTGCTACCAGTGCTGGCAATACCTAATTACGGACCACAAACAGTTGCTTTGCCCAGGGGTGTGGAAATAAGTTATTATGCTGTTTAAGAGATCCTTTTATATCAATTAAAATTTATATCAATATAAATGTATCTATACAGAATAAAGGCCGTGAGCAAACTGTCACCAAATATTTCTTGGAAAAATTATCTGTTGAACAACTGAAGAACAGATGAGGACTATTTAAAGCACTGATGTACATCACTCTGGATAAGATCATCTGCCAAATGCTATGACTGTAACAGTAACTGATGCATGGCAGAAAATACTTTTGTTGTTGAACAAATAACTTTAGCTGGGATAAAAAAGCTTAAAATAATAAATGTATGTACAGTTAATCAGTGGGAGGTATGTTGGTGGTACTGAGGAGATCTTCAAAGTATTCCTTCCACTGACCCACAATGTCCCGCGTTGAAGTCAGCATTCCCCACCATGTACAGTGTTGCTGCACACTGCACTGATTCCCCCTCCTGAGACGCAGGATGGTGGACCAGAATTTCCTGAGAGCCATCCGGAAATCATTCTCCATGGCTCCTCCCACACCCAAGTTCTTGCCTCAGCTACTACCAAAGCGGCCTGTCACTTGGCCTGGCAGCTGCCTCCACACTCCCACAGGCCAAAAAGGCCTGGCAGGTCTCCTTCTTCAGCTTAACTGCATCCTTTACCAGCGGTGTCCACCAACGACCACAGCTCCAGTCAGCCACCTCGACAATAGAGATGCAGAATATGGCCCATTCAGACCCAATACACCCCCGCCCCCCCCCCGGGGAGCGACTCTGCCAGACGCTCCCAGCAGACCCTCACAATACATTCGGTCCTGCCAGGTCTGACCAGTCAACCCCCCCCCTTCCCCAGCCAACTCAACACCAACTGGTGATCAATTTCCAGCTCCGCCCCTCTCTTCATCCGAGTGTCAATCTGCAGCCTAGGGTGTTCTGGTGCCAAGTGCACACATGGACACTTATGCTTGAACATCTCCCAATCATGCCCCTCCAAGTATAACTGTCATTGCCCACATGAGCATTGAAGTCCCCCTGTCGTGGTAAAGAAAGAGCTGAGCCGAAAGGCTAGGCTCTCGATTTACTGATCGATCTACATCCTACTCTCACCTATGGTCACGAGCTGTGTAATGTAACGCTTTTACAAAAGGTGAGATGCTTACAAGCCATGCCCCATTATTACAATTGGCTGTTATTTAGCAGGGGGCTGGATTGCGTGCTGTGATATGCCCTCACCAACATGGAGGATTTGCCTTAAATGGTCTTAAATCTAAATGATATATATGAAAAATATATCTCTCACTCTAAATGTGAAGCTCCACAGTTAGATGGGGCTCAGTGAGACCTTTCCCATGACCCCTCATTCACCATAATTCACCCCAGGATAATTGTCCCATTCACCTTGAACAAAAGTAATGGGACACTCAGGCGAGGTGAACAATATAACGCCGGATCACCAGCAAACGAGGGGTCTTTGGAAAGGTCTCGTCGAGCCTTAGCTAACTGTGAAGTTTCATGGAGATTGATGGTTGCCCTACCTAGAAAAGCCGTGAGAACGTTTCATATTTATACCCCCAAGGTGTCCCAATACATTTGTCAGTCTTGGCCTTTTCTTCTTTGAGTCTAAGGTAACTCTAAGTCTCACACCCAACAGAATCACATGATGCATCTTGTCATGTTATGAACGTCGCAAATCACGTTACGTATGCTGTAATTTTTATCTGTATTGTTTAACGAATTAGAGTATGTTTTTTATTCCTTACTGATTTCCAATCTAGTAATTTATGTCAAGATCGGTCCGATACAGTATATCGGATCGGCGCATCTCTAGTATTGAGCAAAAGAATGAGATCGGCGATCCAAGCGGCCGAAATGAGTTTCCTCTGCAGGGTGACTGGGTTCTCCCTTAGAGATAGGGAGAGAAGCTCAGTCATCCGTGAGGAGCTCAGAGTAGAACCTCTGCTCCTCCACATCGAGAGGAGCCAGATGAGGTGGCCGAGGCTGGTTTGGATGCCTCCTGGACGCCTCCCTGGGGAAGTATACTGGGCATGTCCCACCGGGGGGGGACCCAGACTATGTCTCTCGGCTGGCCTGGGAATGCCTTGGGATCCCCCTCGAAGAGCTAGACGAAGTGGCCGGGGAGAGGGAAGTTTCCCGGGTTAGGCTGTTGCCCCCGCAACCTGACTCCAGTTAAGTGGGAGATAATGGATGGATGAATAGACAATAATTTCATATCTGTTATATAATAATAATAATAATAACAATAATAATAATAATAATAATAATAATAATAATAATAATAACACATTCAATTTATAAAGCTCTCAAAGGTGCTTGCACAATTTGAGTAGACAATTAAAACATAAGGGGAGAAACATTTAGACATGAGCAAGAATTCAGACAGATTAGGCATGGTAGTCAGCATGGAATTTGTAACTTGAACATCAGTGAGAGAAAGCAAGTTGGAAAATGTGGGTTTTGAGTGACTGCTTAAAGGAAGATAGAGTCTTTGATTGGGATGTGGGTGGGAAAGGCATTCTAGAGGGAGGTGCAGCAGCAGTAAAAGCTCTGTCTCCCTGTCTTGTGAGAAGTCTTGTGCATCAGTGGACCTAAGGCAACGCGCTGAGCTTGGATGGGAGAGAAGGTCAGAGAGATGGGGAGCAGCTTGGTTGTTGAGGGCTTTGTAGGTTAGTAGCAGTATTTTGAAGTTGATACTGAATTTGACAGGGAAGGTTGCGGAGGACAGGGGCAATGTGGTCATGTCGATGGGTGGAGGTGAGCAGCCGGGCAGCAGAGTTCTGAACATATTGTAGTTTATTTAGGGTTTTGGATGGAAGGCCGTAAAGAATGCTGCTGCAGTAATCGAGTCTGGAGGTGATGAAGGAGTGAAAGAGAGTTTCAGTTGCAGTGAACAATAAGGAAGGGCAAAGGCGGTCAATATTTTGGAGGTGGAGGAAGGCTGATTTGGTGACCTGATTTATGTGAGGTATGAAGGAAAGGGTGGAGTCAAAAATTATTCCAAGGTTATGAACGTGGTTGGAGGGACCAACACGGGAGTCATTGATGTTAAGGGCATAATTCTGGACAGATCGTGTGAGGGAGTGTGGGCCAATGATGATGATTATTTCAGACTTATTGCTGTTAAGTTGAAGGAAGTTCTTTTGGGTCCATAATTTAATATTTTTTCTTTTTTACATTTATAGCATTTAGCAGACACTTTTATCCAAAGCGACTTCCATTCCCTATCTACAGGGGGCAGTCTCCCTGGAGCAGCTTGAGGTTAAGGGTCTTGCTCACGAACCCAGTGGTGGTGCTGAAGGTAGGATTTGAACCCATGATCTCCTAGTCCATATCATCGGCGTAGCAGTGGAATTGATCTTTCCAAGGGGTAGGATGTATAGAATGAAAGGAACGGGGCCAAGTACAGTAGGTATAGAATGAAAAGGATGTGGCCAAGTGAAATTGAGACAAATCAACTTGAGACAGACATGGTAAGAGAGAGATCAACTTCAGTGGTGTTGGAGAATGAGGAGAGGAGTTGGGCTGGAGGTTGGGGAGGGGGGGGGGGTAGAGATATAGTGGTGCTGGTGGTGCCATAGGTCAGGTTGTAATCTATATTTTCTATATTGCTTTTGAAGAATGCAAGAAAGGAGCTGCATTTAGAAGTGGCAAAGAAGTTTGCAATAGTGTCTATGGGTTTAAGAAGCTTTTCCACAGAGGAAAAAAGTGTCTTTGGATTTTTGGATTCAGACTGGAGCAATAGTAGGAGGAGTGGGCAGCATTGAGGGCCTGCTTGTATTGCTGTTGGTGGAGTTTGTAGGCCTCCAGGTGAACAGTGAGATCAGTTTTCTTACAGAGCCGTTCCAGCTGTCTGCTTTTGGCTTTGAGGTTTTGGAGTTCCAGGGGGCAGAGCGTGTGAATAAGACAGCTTTGGTCTTCAATGGAGCAATTGTGTTAAGGCAGGAAGAGAGAATATTATTGTAGGTGTTGACCAGGGTGATGGTGGTGGAGGTGCTCAGGGTATCTATAGATTGAGAAATTATGTCAGCTAGGGTGGAAGAGAGAGAAAAGAAATGTATGAATGAGAGTTTCCTGAAAGTCATGGTGCGTTTTGCTTAGCAGGAGGGACTGGTATGTCAACGTTGCAGATGATGCCGAGGTGGTCGAAAAATAGTGAGGTCAGTGTGACTCAAGTTATTGATGACAATGCAAGATGTGCAGACAAGATATTGAAGAAATGTAGGATGTCCAGAAGATCAGTGGTGGCCTTGGTCTCTGATGAATCAACATGTATGTTGAAATCACCCAGGAGAAGGATGCATGGTGATATGGAGCATAATGTGGTTAAGAATTCAGAGAAATCTGATGGGACTGTAGGGTTAGGTTTTTGGGGGACGGTAGATTATTGACGTGACCTGAAGGAAAGGTGTTTGAATGAGGTTGGAGCAGGGATGGGTATTAGGGTGGTTTTGATATAATCTTTATGTACTGCTGCAATTCTGCCTCTGCGCCCCTTCAATCGAGGTTTGTCCATATAAGAAAATATGGTTGGTGTGGTTTGGTTGAGGGTGAAATATTCCAGTGGTTTGAGCCGTATTTCAGTTAAGCAGAGAAAATCCAGGTTATTTTTAGGTTATGAATTCATTGAGGAGACCTTTGTTATTTAAGGAGCGTGTTGTAGGGAGCAAATCTGAGAGTTTGTTGTCCATGAATGGGCTGCAGGTTAAGGTTGTGACAGGTTGGAGAAGAAAGAGCAGACTGTTTAGGTTTAGACAAACAAATGTCAATGTGATCGGGATTAATTAATCTGAACCATAGATTATGGAGGGTCCTCCTTAGGAGCGGTGTAGTGGGGCACCGAGCAATTTCCAGTGAGCAGCACAAATTGTAAGAGTCCATTCGAGAGTGATAGTTCAGACGCATAAGTTCAGGTCAAAACTTTGTCAGCTGCATTGCCAGGCAGTAGAGTAGTGCGGCACAACTCTTGGATGTAAACAAACCACGATGCAACACGAAGTGACTGAGACTGAAAAAAACGCATCTAAGCCACACAAAACCATGCTAACATACACTAGCCAACCCAAAACGCACTACACGACCAGCTAGAGACTGAAGGAAGAGCAATCAGATCAGTCGCCCTTACAACAACCCAAAACTGGCAATGGCAATGGAGCAAAAGAATAGAAACTCACCCACCACGGTGCTGTCACGGTGCAGGAGGAGATGGAGAGAGCTCGCACGAGTAGAAAAGCAGGTGAAGGCTCCCACAAGTAGAAAAGCAAGTGAGTTTGAGGCACAGCCTCAACAGAAGATTTGATTCAGCAACAAAACTAGAAAAGAAAGAACACAACAAAAAAGGGAGATCCAGTGAGAAGCGGCAGCCAGAACGTGCACAGCGTACTCTCAACCGGAAGCAGAGTTGAGATGACTCTTCTCTCTTCTACTGTGTTACTACTGTGTTTCGAAGCCTCTGCTCTGGTTCTGCAAGACCATCATATCTCTGAATGTACATAAATGTCTAGTCCCTGTCTAACCAAGCAGCATTCCAGTGTATTGCCACAACAGACACATTTATATCCTGTTATTTGATCAGAATTTTCACTCACTTTGCACTTAATTCAGTGCTGCCTCTCATATCGTACTTATGGTGCAACAGTAGTCGTTCTGGAAGGTTTACATGCCTTTTACACTATACTGTTAAATTTCTGTAGTGTCTATTTACTGTTTTGTTACAGATTTATGTCTCGCTTCCACAATACTGCTACATTGCTTATTAATTGTATTGCCTCTGTTGTACCTTCCACATCAATGCTGCTAGGTCCCTGCTGTGCGATATCACACATATTGTGCAATACCAGTCACTGTGGAAGGGTTACATCCAATTCGCACTACAGTAATCCCCTGCTTTTCACGGGGGTTATGTTCCAAGAGCACCCACATATTAAAAATGCTTATTTTTATAGTGTAAACCCTTAATATGCCCCCAAATATGGTACTAGAACACTTCAATGTCATTTTAAACTCAGTTAAATGGATTACCCTTAAAGAAAATCTAAAGGAAACCTGTATTCGAATTTAAATTCCCCACTGAGATATGCAACTCGGAATGTTGCTGGTATTGGAACACTGCGGCGAGGTAAACGATTTTCGGAGAATAAAACCTCATCTACTCCGGCTAAAAATACAAATAAGGGCTTGTTGAAAAGGTCTCTTGGTGAGCTACCAAACTGTGGAGTTTGAAGTGTCTGAGTGCCCTTGTGTTAAAACATCCAGAAAAAATATATTAAATAAAGGTGAAGGATATTTGCAGTTTCTGCATTATTGTGGTAACTGAATGTGACTGAATCCGTGACTTCTGATCCGTGTAAAACTGGGGGTTTACTGTATACTGTTGTGTACATTGTATACTGTATACTGTATACATTGTTGTGTACTTACCATGTTGTTTTTGTTGTAACTTACATTTTGTTGTAAAAAAATACAAACATACTTGCAGTATAAAGATGTTTGCTGATAAAACACCACTGGTGGGGCTGATCTCTGTTGGAGATGAACCTATAGGGATGAGGTCCTAAGGTTGTCTGAGTGGTGCTTCGTAAACAACCTGGCTCTGAACACTAAAAAAATAAAGAGATCATCCTGGACTTTAGGATGCACAGGGCAGATCCACCCCCCCTCTACATCAAGGGTGACTATGTGGAGAGGATGCACACCCGCTGACTGCTAACACCACGGCAATCTTCAAAAAGGCACAGCAGCATCTGCACTTCCTCAGGGTGCTCAGGAAGAACAACATCAGTGAGAAAAAGAAAAGCGAGAAGCTGGTGACATTCTTCCATCGAGAGCATTCTACCATACTTCATTGAGAGAAAAGCAGGCACCTGTTCAAACTTTTGCCCTCTGGCAGGCACTAAATATATACATGTGTATTATCCACATCTAGGCTTTAGAAGTGGAGTTTAACTGTTTAAAAAATAATTGGACTGATAACTGCCATACTGGTGAATGTGTATGTGAGTTTTGCCATGTTTAAGTTGACAAGAGAGCTTCCTTGAAGACGTTTCGGGTACAGACTCCATTAACAGCATCCTCCGTGTGAAAGGACTTAGTCGGAGTTTGTGGGACGACAGTGAATTCTGAACAAGGTAAATATAACCAAAATTCAGTGCAAGCGCGAGCCTACATGCATGCTTTTTCATCTGAATTCCAGGTAGCCTACACTGGTTCTCCATTTGTTTGCTCCGGTATCTTTACATATATTTTGCAGGCATAGCACTATTATTTTATAACTAAAGTATTGAACAGAAAATACAGGGTTTTTTTTACTCCCTGTAGTAGAAATTCTGCTTAATTTAATAATATAATTTGTTCATTAGGGTATATGCAACTAAAGCATAGGCTTAAACCCCACATAGATAGCTACATATATTGTGTTACTGCTAAATTATAGGAACTTAATTCTACATGACATGCCAATATCACGGGCATGGGGGAACCATATATGTATAGTTTGTATGTATATGTATACAAACAAGTGCAATTTTTATCACACCTCAATAAGTGCAATTCTTTATAATCCTTGACTTTTGTTCATCATCATTCTGTTTTGATGTTTCATCATCTGTCCGTTTGAGGTTTATTGTCTATTGTCTACACTGTTTACTGTCTGCACTATGTCACTGTCTGTATTCGTTTGCACTGTTAAGTAGCCTCTACAATTTCATTGTATGTATAGCATCCTGCTTCTGTACAATGGCAATAAAGGCATATCATTTTGCATTTCTTACACCCCACCCCCACCACTAGTGAACTGCCATAGTGATTAAAATCAGATCTCTCCCTGGGGACACAGGGAGCATCAGAAGGGAGGGCGTTCACAGCCCATCAGCAGTGCTCACATCTGAATGGCTGCTAAATATATCTCAGCTGACCTTTTGAACAGCCGTAAAACACCTGGAAGGAATCTCTATGTTTAATGATATACATTTATAGGCCTACATATAAACTCAAGCAGATGCCTTGTGAAGTGGATCATTTGTGCATGCAAAGTAGCAGTATTCTCTTTTGCAATGGTGTCTGTCATTCCAGATGCATAAATGCAAACAGGGATTCAATTACCTCCGTTATTCTCAGCATCACACCGCATACAACCATGACTGTTCTGAGCAATTACAATACAGTCATTGTTGAAGTGGAGTGCCAAATCCAAATCACTCAAGAGAATGCAAATACAGACAAACTTGACATGATTAAGAATATGCAGACAGGACACATTACATTATGTTCAAATACAGCTTGACTAGTAGATGCACAGTTGCTTGAATCATTTAACAAATCACAGCTACATCTTATTATTGGCCTCTTGGAAAACTTTTTTTTAGTCTGTCACTGTGGAGAAACAAAGGTTGAAAGAACAGGTTGACATCAGCAACCTTACACAACAATCAATTTCAAATATATTTGCTGCTAAAAGAAAGAAGCGAAAGTATGCAACAACTAAACTGGTTACACATTGGCAGCCTTTTAAATCTGCTCTCTACCCCCAACCCCCACGCAATATCTTTTTGCATCTTCAAAGGAGCCTTGTCGAGGAAGAGAGTAAGCCAACGTGTAATCTGGTGCCATTTATGCATGGATGCCGAACGGCTTTTCTTTCCTGAAGTTTGTAATTCACTCACAGATTTGGTGGGGAAACAAGAGGCAGTAATAAGGATGCATGAGGTCTGCCATTCTAGCAGCTTGCCAGCAGTCACAGCTCTCTCTTCACTCTCTCTCTCTCTCTCTTTCTCATCGCCATGCTAAAGAACTTCATATGTAACTTCCTAATCAATCTTTCCTTCTGGACACATTAATCACCTTCTCAAGTAGGGGCTGGGTGATAAAATAATAATGATAATTATCATGATATATCTTACTGACAAGAATGCTAACAGATATATGACACAATATAAATTATCCTTACAAGGAAATTTCATGGGGGGAAAACAGTCTAAATCATCTCACTGGTCTCTGAATAATACCAGGGAACACATAATTGCATTAAGTATTGTCACAGAGAAAAGACAAGAAAATACCTGAAACCCAGTGTAGCATAGTGGAAGTACCCAATCGTGGATACACATGAGCGAGTCAGTAAACCACGCAACTTGATCTGAGAACACTCCACAAGAGAGTAAAGATTCCCACAGGGAACCAACATTCTTACACACACTCAGCAAGTGTATAAAGACTCACTGTACATAGAGACTCAGAGTGTCTGAGTGCTGTGTGTTAACTTCTTCCTGTTTATATACCCCATGACGATGGCACATCCGGGACATCGTGCGCATCATGTAACTGGTGCCCCCCCAGCAGTTACATGACCCTGGTTAAAGTTCAACCCCTCTCAGCAGTGATAAAGGGTAAGGGACCGCGAGTTGTTGGCCATCAAGTGGGCTTTAGAGGAATAACGTCACCCTCTCTGATGCGGACAAAACTGTAGGCGCTTCATAAATCCAACTTGGTGACGATGGTAGCACCAGAGAGGACGTCCAAAGCGGCGTTGGTAAGTGGGAGTGGATGATGTTTCTTGATTTTGAGATTGTTGAGCCCCCAATAGTTGATGCAGTGACGGAGGTGAAGCCCTTCAGCGATGTGTTCCTCCATGGCCTTCTGCTCCTGTGCAGAAAGAGAACAGATGGTAGAGCTGGAGCTCAATGGCAAGCTCAATTGTAGGGTCAATGAGGAGGGAGCTGAAAACCTTACGTTCGCTGAAGTCAGGAATGGTCTCCAGGTCAATGTCTGGGGCCTCAGGGACTCCCTTAAGCATGTTTCAGCCTTCACTGGGAGACAGAGCTCCCAACATGTCAGACGTCGCTGGAAGACATTGTGCTGGGTTCAGGAGATGAGGGGTTGTGCTGTAGAAGCCAAGGGTGTTCAAGGATAGGAGGAGGTGAGGCGAGTGAGTTAGAAGTGAGATAGAAACCAATGTATATGGTGATGGGAAGGGTCTGATGGGTCATGGGATAGGACGATAAGGACGGGATGATAGGGGTAGACTGTCAACAGCAGTGATAGTAACAGGCTGAGATAATGCCTCATGGTCCACACCCAGCTGGGCAGCATAGGCATGTTTGCTAAAGTTGCCAGCCATCCCCGAATCAACAAAAGCAGAGGTTAAAATGATCCATTTGTGATCAAACTAGATGTGTACCTGAATAATTAGATGAAAAAGGGCCAGTATGCAGTAGGTGACAACAAGCAGACCGGGTGAGTTCTTCACCCTGTTCACCTGGTCTGACTGCTTCCAGACAGAGAGGGCAGACGATGGTGGCCGGGGGAGGTGCAATAGGCACAGAGACCCTCACGATAGTGTTGATCCCTCTCTGCAGTAGTTTATGAAGATATAACTGATAAACATTTTAGTTAATATACTATGTTTTTGCTCGCATTATCTTTAATGCAGCATATATTTAGACACAGATACTGCAAGTTCTTCATCTCTTTTAGGCATGGCATATATGTTGACCATATGTTGCACAACCTGTGACCCACTATTTTTTGAATTGGGACAAGAATTACTTTTTCAGGAAGTTCCTGAAAAGCAAGAATACATCTGCCTTTGTGTAAATCAGTAACACCTCTTGGGTTACGGAAGGCTGACCATCAGAGTCATAAAAAGACATTGCCATGATTGCCATGACAACTGGTATGCATATAATTACAAGAACCAGAGGACAGTGAAGTTTGGGGGGAGGAGGTGTTGCACAAGCCATAAAAATAATTATTGGCAGAATGGCAATAGGGAGGTATGCTCTGAACATAGGGATGCTGTACTCTAAAGGTCTATATAATCGTAAAAAGTTTAAGGCCTGCTGGGCAGATCAACTGATCACTGCTCGCAAGGACCATGAGGCTGCTTCATTCTTCAATAAAGTAGCAAGCTGCATTTCCCCAACTGCTTTTAGACTTGGGTTCCTGTTCTAGTATTTCCACAACATATTTGGCGTAGTCGGCAGGATTAAATAAGAAGTTCACATAACCTCCTGAACCACTGCCGATCTGACTCAGAACATAAAAAGCCAAGGAATTTTTCAGATATCGCTGCCTTTTAGTAAGGATTCTGTGGACAGATCAGTGGAAGGGGGAGGGGGATTAAGTATTACTGGGAGACCTGTGCACCTCTCTTATAAAGTTTATAGTCATATGTGCAGCGTACAGTGTACAAAGTACAATTCAATTCTTACTTGAACACCCTCTTCACAGATAGAACATTAAGACATAAAATACATGAAAGACAAAGCAGTGCAGTGACAGTAACTAGCCATGGGTTGAGTTACATAATATAAAGTGACAAGAGTGCAATGTAAAGTGACAGTGCAGTGTAAAGTGTGAGTGCAGTATAAAGTGTTGTGTGGACAGTATGGAGTGTAGTATGGATGTATGCATAGTATGGAGAACAGATGTGTTGTACAACAGAGAGGACCACAGTTACTGTGTGTTGAACAGTCTGATGGCACTGGGGTAAAAACTGTCCCTGAATCGTGTTGTGCGTGTGTGAATTGTCCCGAGTCTCCTGCCGGATGGCAGGAAAGTGAAAAGTGGCAGTGCACGTGTGCTGTAAATGTCTATTAGTGCAGGGAATGGAGTGCCTATGATCCTCTGGGCTGTTTTCACCACCCTATGCAGACCATTCACGTCCTGAGCAGTGTAGCTGCTGTAACAAGTTGCAACACTCCCTGTGAGGATGGACTCAACAGCACACCTGTAGAAGAACTTCATGTAATTTATAGTTAGTAAATTAGAAGTATAATAAGTGCCATTTTGAGGATAATTTATTACTGGCGTTTGGGAGTTGGGGCCTTGGTCCAGAGGTAAGTGTTAATCTGACCCTTGAGGTGAGGTCAGTACAATCCTGGACACGTTTTGGGCAGTTGGTTGTAAAGCCTGTACAGGGTACTGGTCAAGTATAGCACTACGAAAAAGGCCTGGGAACTCAGCATTAATGAATCTCTCTTTTCTTTTGCTGAAAGCTGGGAGGGCAGGACAGTGACAGTCTGGGGGTAAGTGAGGGGCTGGGCCTGAGGTAACGTTACGCAGAAAATAAGTGCTGTCTGTCCCAAAGAGGCCACCTCACTTGTATGTGTTTATCGTGAGTGTAAAGTGACATTTCACAGAAAGTGACTCTGACCCAGACAGGTGTTTGATGTAAGATGCTAGGTCTTGCATAGGTTAAAGAAAAATATTTGTTTCAAGACATGTCTTTTTTCCATTTTTTTTTCCATTTTTGGTTGGAGACTCCATTTAACGGGGAGATATCTTTGTGACTGTGGTTTTGTGTTTGACTGGCTGCGAGTTGTTGCGAATGTGTGAGTAAATGTGGAGCTGAAATTGTGTTTTGGCATTTTGTTGGAGAAAAACCTAGTAAGACAAGTACATTTAAGTGACTCTGTATTTAGTTTTAAGAGGATAATATATATTAAATAAGCAAGATAATAATAATAATAATAATAATAATAATAATAATAATAATAATAATAAAAGGAAAAAACAGAATTCAATAGATTATAAAGCATTGATAAATAGGATAAAGTGAGTATGTATAT
>JBBJLR010140168.1:0-16395 GCA_037577145.1 Brachypetersius gabonensis | reverse complement strand
AACGGTTTTTGATGATCAGAAACATTTTGTGTGACACACATGCAAAAGAATAAGAAATCAGGAAGGGGGCAAATACTATTTCACACCACTGTATCTATCTCTCTGTCTCATCCTCTCAGATTTTTTATTCAATATGTGTTCTGATACAGGACACAGTCCAGACCCTCTACTCCACCCTGCACACAAACACACAACTGTCTGCTACCCTGTCGACACTTTCACTCGTTGGGATCCATCACTACACACATGCACGCACACACGTACACAAGCACACACTCCACACTAACCACAGAATTTATCACCATAACGCACCTCCCATCCCTAAAAACACTTGCTCTCTCACTTTTCTTCTCCTTGTGTAAAATACTTTGACACTCGCTCTCAGATGGAGGAGGAGTCTGAAAAATAGATCATTCTATCTCAGGCATGCAAAACAGGGTTGAAACATAGAACCACTACAGTCTATGAGGAGAGTTTCTCTATTCTTGTTCTTTCTTGTGTTTTTGTTTGTTTTTATGATTGTTGGCAAAGACATGGAAACCAAAGAATACAAAACATGCTGCTGTCATCAGAGGAGTGTTTCACTCAAGTTGGAAAGTGTAGAGGCATATAGTTATTTTTATATATTTACATATTTATATAATATATGTATTTTAAATAGTTTGCATTGTTTAATAATAATGCTAAAATATATAAAATATATAAAAAAACATTTTACTTGTTTATTATTTTATTAATAATGCTAAATATGCCAAATGTGTGTGTGTGTGTGTGTGTGCATTCCATTAAAAAATCTGCATAAACAGCTTTAACCCTTATCGACTCTATAAGACCACTGAAGGTGTGCACTGGCATCTGCACCAAGATATTAGCTGCAGATCTTTGAGTCCTGTAAGTTCTTAGATGAAGCCTCCGTGGATCAGAATAGCTTGTTCAGCACAGCCCACAGAGACCCCATTGGACACCCGGCCCAAACACCAACAGATGAAGGAGGCAGAAGCAAAAACAAAACACGACGGTCAACCAGGGCGGAGGCGGAGGAGGCGGCAGACACCGCCAAAATGGAGGCGAGGCTGGCTGCGCATACTGGGCCAGAGTCCACAGCCAGAAAGTCAGGAGCCCCCATAACAACCGTCCAGGGTGCACGGAGTCCGCAATTGTGACGGATGAGGAGTCAGGCCCACCAGGCGTGGATGTTCCCATGCAAACGACTCCCCCCACCACCGAAACAGGAAGCGGGTACAGTTTTTCCGCTGGCACCTTCAGGATGAAGACAGGCTCGCCCGGATCTTTGTCCGGTGAGACGGAGTCAGGCTCGCCCGGAGCAGTGTTCAGCAAAACGGGGTCTGGGTTGCCCGGAGCAGTGTCCAGCGAGCCGTGGTCTGGGTCGCCCGGCGCTGTGTCCGGCGAGACAGAGTCTGGGACGCCGGGTGCAGAGTCCGGCTTGACGTGGTCTGGGACACCGGGTGCAGAGTCCGGCGTGACGTGGTCTGGATCGCCCAGAGCAGCATCCGGCGAGTCAGGATCTGGGACGCCGGGTGTGCAGCGTCCAGCGTGACGGGGTCAGGAACGCCGGGTGCAGCAGCCAGCGTGTCGGGAACGCCTGGTGCAGCAGCCAGCGGGTCGGGAACGCCTGGTGCAGCAGCCAGCGTGACGGGAACGCCTGGTGCAGCAGCCAGCGGGTCGGGAATGCCTGGTGCAGCAGCCAGCAGGTCGGGAACGCCTGGTGCAGCAGCCAGCGGGTTGGGAACGCCTGGTGCAGCAGCCTGCGTGTCAGGAACGCATGATGCAGCAGCCAGTGGGTCAGGAACGCCTGGTGCAGCAGCCAGCGGGTCAGGAACGCGACTGCCAGGTGCAGTGTCTGGCAAGACGGGAATAGAGACAGACATAGAGGGAACAGGGACAAACACAGAGGAAAAAGGACAGACAGAGTAGACACTGGGACAACAGTCTCTTGAGCCTTTTTGGTCGTTTTGTCCTCTTTGGCCCGCATTAGAGGCTGTAAGGCTGCAGCTATCCATGCTAACAGGCTAACAAAATGCTCTAATAGCTCTGTCTGTGGATTCACAGGGTTAACGAGGAGACACATGGGACGTGGGACCTGTACAGGGGACACTACAGGAACAGGGACACGTACGGGAGACACAGGACATATGGGGTCAACAGGTTTACACACCGGGTCTGCGGTAGAAAACACAGAGCTGCCACAGGGCTCTACAGAGTGAAAAGGGACCAGTACAGGGACTGGGTCGACCGGACCCGCTACTGGACCTACAGCAGATAACACAGGGCTGCTGTGAAGACCTACGGGGTGGATCGGGACCGCTACGTGGATTGGGTTGACCGGACCCACTACCGGACCTACAGCAGATAACACGAGTCTGCTTCTAGGCTCTACAGGGTGGATCGGGACCGCTACGGGGACTGAGTTGACCGAACTCACTACTGGACCTACAGCAGATAAAACGGGGCTGCTTCTAGGCTCTACGGGGTGGATCGGGACCTCAACGTGAACTGGGTTGACTGGAGCTAACACCAAACCCGCTGCAGATAACACAGGGCTGCTTCGGGGATCTGCAGTTTGGCTCGGGGCAGGACACAGACATATACGAAGGATTAAAAGAGTCAGGGGAAGAAGTCACTATCGGTAAACTGGCTAACTCTGACCTACTGCACTCCACGTCCGGGAAGGTCAGAGAGTCCGTGGTGCAGGCCTTCACGTCCTGGGTGCCAGCAGAAGCGTCCGCGAGGCTGGCAGAAGTGTCCATAAAGCGAGCTGGTAATCCACCGAGGCCAGTAGTCATGGAAGAGACGCTGCTGCAGTCCCTCCTGCTCTCTTCCGTGTTTACTGAACTCACGTGCTCGACGTCCTCGCCCTGGAACCGCTTTTGGCTCACTACCACCACTCCTGGTATGGCGGTGGAAAGTGCAGCCACCGGCTTCTTTCCTCTTCTTCTCCTTTTTCTCCGCTTTTTATTCCCTTGAGCAGGAAAATAGGGCTCAGGGATGCGTTCGTCTTCGGACCATACCGAGGGAAAACCCCCAGGCGGTCTCCAGAGACGAACTTCTCAGCCCATCGGGTAATCCTCGTCCTCGGACCCATAGGGGAGGGTCTCCCATGGGAGCTTCCAGGGATGCCGGTTGCTGTTTAACCACAGGTCCTCATCCTCGAGAGTCTACTTCAATCGGGAGACTGGCTAGAAAGCCAACGAGGTCGAAGGTTTCCAGACCCTCTTCGACCGGCACAGTAGGTCGAACCCGCTTCTTCTCCACATGTGCGACTCTGGACCCCCCAGAGTTTCGGCCAGGTGGGAGGAAGTGGGTCACGAGGATCTGGTCCTCCGACTCTGCGATCCGTCGCAGGGAGGGGAGACGGCGACATTCAGTCACGGTAGGCTCCGGGAGCATGGCGGGGAAACACAGGGAACCAGAGTACAGGGTCATGGTGAGGAATAAAGGAGTTTATTTACAAAAAGGGAAATCCAAAACTAAGGCACGATGGCCAAAAACAGGGAGAACAGAAAGACACTTTACCAGATATGACTCGGGAGCACAGGACAGGAAAACAGGGCACGAGCATACAGGGGGTTGTGAGCGTTAATGTCTGAACAGACACAACGCAAGCACTATATACACGTGAACACAGGGACTAAACCAGTGGAAACACAGAGGGAACGATTAACATGACTAGAGACAGGTGACGAGGAACAACCAGACAACATGACAGGAACACGTGACCAACCACACAGACCAACCACAGTAGACCCCTAGTGGGTCTACTGGGGAACAACAGGAATAAACATGACTAAGAGAACAGGAGGAAAACCAGAGCAGGTGGGAAACCAGGAGGAGAACCAGAGACAGGATCAGGGACTGAAGGGAACCAGAGGGGAAACAGGAGACAGGATCAGGTACTGAAGGGAACCAGAGGGGAACCAGGAGACAGGATCAGGAACTGAAGGGAACCAGAGAGGCAGGAGGGCATTCAGGAGGGAACCGAGAGACAGGAGGGACCAAGGAAGGACCAAGGAGGGAACTAAGGGACCAAGGAGGGACCAAGGGAACAGGAGAGAAACAGAGGGACCAAGGGGACATCAGAAGGGACACAGAGGGACCAAGGGGACATCAGGAGGGACACGGAGGGACCAGGAGGACATCAGGAGGGACCAAGTGGAACCGAAAGGGAACAGGAGGAAACCGGGAGATAGGACCGCGGGGAACTGGACATTAGACATGGACATGAACAGGACAGATGCACGTGACAGGAGACATGAACGTGGACATGACAGGAGACATGGACAGGGGCACGGACAGGAGCTGGAACACATGGACAAGACAGGAGACAATGGGGACATCTGGTGGACACACAGGGGAACAGAACACAAGAACATGGCAGAACATGACAGACCACCAGAACACATGAACACATCAACCAGACATAACAAGAATAAATGAACATATACTCGGCCTCTAGGCCTCATCGCCCCTTAATGGCGGAACCAGTCTCTGAATGATAAGAAAACATAAACATAACATAATAGCAACATGAACACAGGAAACACAATCAACCATAAACCAAAAGGAAAGAAAACAAAACAAAAGAAAACAGGAAAACCAGCCACGTGACCGGAAATCAGAGCCTAAAACAGTCCGAACCGTCACATAAGAGAGTAACAGAAGATTAAACATAGATTAATAAAGTTGTCATTATTAAATTAGAGACTCATTTAGAAGCATACCATGTCAGAACAGAATTTATTTGGATTTAGCAGTAGAGCTAGGCACTATGTTGATATTTTTGCCATTGTCATAACTTGTCAAACTGAGCATATCATGATATCGTCAGTACTTAAAGAATACCAGACAGAAAAAACACATAGTGTGACATATGTTGTATGAACATTATTTAAAGCATTGTGAGATTCTGGTTTTGCCCTATTATCCACCCCTATTTTATAACATAAATATTTACAACAATCTTGGTTGCCTGTTTGGGTAGAATACACAAATGTATTTAGTCTGATAAAACATGAAACTGCACGGATTCAACCATATGCTTTTGAAAATGCATGGAGTGTGGAAGAGGACATACAGCCTAAACAGTGCAGTGGCAAAGAATGTGTAACTCTTTGTAGTATATTTGTGGTCAATTTGAATTTCACAAAGATTGTATCATATTATACTATTTTACATTAACAACATATTATAATACCAGAGCTCATCTCTGTTGGCTGATTACACAAGACAAAGCTATCAGAGCCTTACTTGTGTGGAGAATGACCCATTTCACTGTTTAGAAGGTTTTGTTTGTTTTTTTGGTTTTTTTTAAACTTTATAGTAGAATAAGATCTTTTAGAATGCTTAAGGTAGGATAGGATAAAAAAGTAGTAGTAGTTAGTTGTAATTCTGCTAGTGGGTGTGTTTAGGCAGTTCTTTAAAGTGCATAATACAAGCACATTGAATAGTGTTATGTCTCAGGGTGGCTGCCGTTAGAGGCAGCCTTTAAGTTAATTAGAATTATGTTCTTTGCATTATCCACAGGGGTTTGATCTCAGTAGGAGTGTGAGTGTGCTTGATCATTAGGTGCTAGATGGACGCTCAGCGAGACCCAGGAAAAGGAGGCACCTAATGATCATGCTCAGCTGGTTTAAGTTAATGGTTTAAGTAATAGTGCCCTGTGTTTGGCTGTGTGAGGGTTTAAAACCTGTCCGTGCCTGAGAGACGGTTCGTGGTCACCCCTAACATAGACCCCAGGGTTTTGGGGGTTCTTGTATGTATGCTGGGGGAAAGGTGAAGCATCACATGTTAAGGAAACGTATCACATTTCTGTATGGTGAGAAAGCACTTGTCTGAGTCTGGTGTGAGTGTGCTTGTTTCCTGTGAGACAATCTCGCCTAGGTGGAAACCTTAGGATTACAGAGAGTCTGCTCCTACAGCAAGGCTCCTTCAAGAAAGAGGAGCCAAAGCTACAAGTGGCATGTTCGCTGGCTGTTTATTTCCTTCCCCTCTCTCTATCTTCCTCTCTTGTTTATATTCCATGCAGGAGTGAGCTACGACTCAAGCTCAGACTTGGTGAGTCATTTAGCACTGACGGGGAATTAAGGCTAAGAGAGATTGTACTGACTTTGTGCAAAAACGTACTTCGTTCCCCTTCTGAGAGAAGGTCCTCCGGAGAAAGGCGGATTCTGGTCAGTCACGAAGGAGATTCAGAGGGGTGAAGGTCCCCCTCGCATGGGTGAAGCTCCTACATTTCTGAGCTTGTTTTGAGTTGGACTTTTGTGCACTTTGAGGTAAATAAAGACTGTCTCTCTTGACTCTCACTGCCTTCTGCTGTGTCTCTCTCCCTCAGCCAACATGACAAATAGGAATGGAATGGGCCATGAAATTAATAGGATCCTTTTTCCATTCTGAAGTGTATTCTAAGATTGATTAATGAAACAGAAAGAAAAAAATTAAACAGAATGACACTCACAAACGGAGCTGGGGAACAAAGGTTTTCTCACTGTCCACTTGAATGCCCTATCCCATTTCACCAGTTACACTCAGCTCAAACACATTATACACTGTACACTTACACACACTCTCTCTCTCTTTCTCTCTTTTTTCTGCCATGATTTTATTTCACCATTATTGTAATGGTTGGAAGCCTCTAGAGGCAGTCCTTTTTAGTTCATTGTTTCGTTTTGGGGACTATTATTATGAAGGCTGAGCACAGTGGTCTTGTTTATATAATATGTTGCGGCTGACTAGGGTGTTCAGTAGATGAGATGTCTGTTTTTATTGGTTGTCTGAGTTGGGGTTTGGGGTATTTTGTTAGTTTTGAAGTGGGCTGTATTTTTCGGTCCACTGTCATGTTCAAGTAATTTGTGTGCTCATTCTCCTTTTTCTTTAAGTCTTGTTTCTGGGCCTCGTGCCTTTTGTTTTGTGATTTTGGATAAAGTGCAAAAAGAAAATGGAAGTCTGCATTTGGGCCTGCCCTCATTGCCTTGGAGATCAAGGGAAACATGATAGATGGATCAGCCCACAAAAGCACATCAGACAGAGCTATGGGCCCTTGGAGAAATGGGGTGTTGCCAAGAGTGAGGCAAGCTGGAATCAGCCGAGGGGTGGACAAACAGGGAAGAGTCAGTTTACCATTGCTGAGTTGCTGGGTGGTAGGAGTTCCGAGGACTAGGAGGAGAGCCCAGGCTTCTAGAGTAGCTGGTTGACGGATGAGTCCACCATTTTGGATCCAGAGTGTGTTGTGGACACCCTCGCCTTCAGTCTAACCGCAGAAGAAATCACATCCCCATTTGGCTAATGTCCACAACCCACTCATCAGTTGCTCGAGAAGTCCATGGCTTCCTCCGGCACTCCTCCACTCAGGCTTGTGATGTTCTGATTTAGGACTCGAATGGCCTGAGGATAGAAGCTCCTCTTGAGTCTCTCTGTTTTTGCCATGATAGTGCCCGATTGCAGAAGTTGAAACAGTCCGTTACTGGGGTGGGAAGAGTCTTTCAATGTCCGAACTTCTCTGGACTATCACGGTGAAGACAAAAATCTAAAGTGTACTGTGCCCACTTCATAGCATGGAGGAAGAACTCGGACGTGAGAGACACAAAGAGTCGGTAAGCCATGCAGTTTATCTCAGAACGCTCCCATGGGGAGGTAGAATTCACACCAAGATGAACTCGAGTGCTGAACACGCACACATACAGGTAATAAGTACTCACAGTACCAGAGGATCTGGTTGAGTCCGGTTGATCCGTAGGTTGGCAGGTAGCTGGAGCCCATAGGTGACAGGGTTAATCCTGTGAGTGATCTTGTAGGGACCCAGGAAACGTGATGAAAGCTTCCACGATTCAGTGCGCATGTTGATATGTCGTGAAGATAGGTATACCCTGTCACCTATGTGGAACAAACGTCCCGGAGTGTGCCGCCGTCGATGCTGGGTGGTATAACAGGCATTGGCTTGGGTGATGGCATTCCATGCTTGGTTCCACAGTTGGCGGCAGACGGGACGTCAACCTCCGGTTCCTGGTGTTCAAAGATAGGAGGCTGGAACCCCATGACACACCTCGAAAGGACTGAGACCAGTGGCAGAGGAGGTGAGGATGTTGTGGGACAACTCAGCCCAGATGAGGTAGTCTGCCCAGGAGCACAGAGGATCTGCCACGAAACATCAAAGTTCCAGTTGTTGCGAAGAACCATAAGGAGGTAAGGAGGGAGGTTAGGAGGGCGATTCTGCTGGGATCAGATGGATATCTCAGGGCCTGGAACTCAAACAGCAGATTGAGGTTAGTCAGAAAAACCTCCACCCTTTCGTCCTTACCATTCCACTTGTCCGGAAGGGCAATAATGGGAAGTGGAGGCGTGGCCAGAGCTGGCTGAAGGTGATGCTTCCCTTCTCCTCTGGGTTCCAGCACACTGACATTCCGTCATGGTGAAAACAGGAATCTAAGGTGTACAGTACCCACTTTGTAGCATGGAGGAAGAACTCGGACGTAAGAGACAAGAGAGAGTCGGTAAGCCACGCAGTTAATCTCAGAACGCTTCTGAGGGGAGCCAATTCACACCAAGATGAACTCGCATTCTGAACACACACACAGATAGGTAATAAACAGACTCCTAAGTAAGGAACTCCAATGTCAGTGTGCAGGGAAACACTTACTTCCTGTTTGTATACCGTCTCGTGAGTCATCTCTGGTGCCTCGTGACGTCACGTGATTCGGTGCATGTGACATGGACCAACATCTCCTGTTGTAAATGTCCTGTAGGGAAGGGAGAACAGAGCTGCAGCAGCGTTCTGTTGCACGGATCACTCTCTGAAGAGCTTTGCAGTCCTGAACAGCTATTCCCATACCAGGATGTGATGTTCTGTGAGGATGCTCTCCACAGTACCTGAATAGAAAGTCCTGAGGATCGCTGTAGAGACCCTGAACTTCCTCAGTTGTCGGAGATGGTACAGGTGCTGCTTAGCCTTTTTAGACTGGACCTGAATGTGAGTAGTCCATGTCAGGTCTGAGGAGAAACACCAAGATATTTGAAGGACAGCACCCTCTCCACTGGAGCTCCGTTGATGTTGAGAGGTTTGTAGACTTGCTGCTGACTCCTTCTGAAGTCCACCACCAGCTCCTTGGTCTTGCAAACGTTCAGCTGGAGGTGGTTGTCCTGGC
This sequence comes from Brachypetersius gabonensis, assembly GCA_037577145.1. Taxonomy (NCBI): domain Eukaryota; kingdom Metazoa; phylum Chordata; class Actinopteri; order Characiformes; family Alestidae; genus Brachypetersius; species Brachypetersius gabonensis. The sequence continues at coordinate 7,240 of JBBJLR010140168.1, read as the reverse complement.
ACCATGATGCCAGGTTCTTCACCTCGTCCATGTAGGCTGCCCCATCATTGTTGGTGATGAGGCCCAACACCACTGTGTCATTAGCAAACATCAAAATGGTGTTGGAACCATGAGTGGCCACACAGTCAGAAGTGTAAAAGGAGAACAGCAGTGGGCACTATTGTGTTGAACGCTGAACTTTAGTCTACAAACAGCAATCTCACATAGTTACCCTGTTTCTTTTCCATGTGGCTGACAGTGGTGTGCAGGACGTGGGAGATGGCGTCCTCTGTTGATCTGCTGGGTCGGTAGGCGAACTGAAGCGGGTCTGTGGTGCTTGGGATGGAGGAGGAAATGATTATCTTCAGCAGGCTCTTGAACACCTTCCTTACCACTGAAGTCAGTGCAACTGGTCGGTAGTCATTCAGGCATGAGGGCTTGTTGTTCTTGGGCACGGGGATGATGGTGGATCTTTTGAAGCACGTGGGGACCACCGACTTTGCCAGGGACTCACTGAAAATGGAAGTGACCACACCTGCTAGCTGGTCAGCACAGCAACACGATCCCGCCGCTTTCCTGGTGTTCACTCTCCTCAGCACCGCTTGGACGTCCTGCTCCGCGATGCTGATCACTGTAGTTAGCACAAGCAGCCTGGCTAACCTCGAAACAGACATAGAACTCGTTCAGCTCGTTGGTGAATGCAGAATCTGCGCTGATCGCGATGTCCTTGGCTTTGTAGTCCGTGATGGTGCACAGTCCATGCCACATACACCGTGGTATCACGCGCTCCCGATATTGGCATTTGACATCTCTTTGTCGCGTTCATATAGCCAGTGGCAAGACCCGCGTCGTAAGTGGCGGTCCTGGCGTTCACTGCAGCGCGGATCTATCTGTCCACCCACGGTTTCTGGTTCGAGAACGTCTTGACTCTCACTATAGGGATGATCTCCTCCGATAGCATACTAACCAGGCTAACTGCTACCTCCGTAAACTTGTTGATGTCGTCCACGCATGACTGGCACATGTCCCAGTCTACGTCATCGAGCACGTCCTGTAGCATAGCTTCTGATTGGGCAGACCAGCGTTTCACCTCCTTCATGACAGCCTCGTTCTTACGTATGTTTTTTTTATATTGAGGGATGAGGAAAATGGCATTGAGGTCGGATTTTCCAAAAGCTGGATGTGAAACAACATTGTAGCCCTGCTTGTATGGCATGTAGCAATGGTCCAAAATTCTGTCTCTACTTGAGGTTTGCTTTATTAAAGTCTCCTGCTACAATGAGGGCTGTGTATCAATCTTTTTTTTGAACGCACTCAGCACATCATGTAGTTCAGACAGAGCCATACTTGTGTCCGCATGGGGTGGGATGTAGACCGCTGTGGCGATGACCGATGTGAACTCGCGTGGCAGGTAGAAAGGGCGATACTTAAGGCTCAGGTAATCAAGATGAGGCGAGCAGCCGCTGGAGAAAGTAGAAATGCTCCTGACATCGCATTACTTTCTGTTAACCATGAGACACACTCCTCCACCTTTGGTTTTGTTTGACTCTGCCGTTCTGTCCATGTGGAACACTGAGAATGAGTCCACTGGCACAGTGGGGGTCAGCCATGTATCGTTGGAAAGTAACTCTGGCCATTAGGTCATCTAGCTTGTTCTCCAGTACATTAGCCAGCAGGATACTGGGCAGTGGTGCACAGTGCGCTTGCTGTCTCAGCCTGTTTCGGACGCCAGCACGTGTCCCCCGGCTTTTCTTTGTTCTGCGCCTCGGGCAAGTGTCGCGTCCATTGTTGTTGAACGAGCCACGCAGTATCTCAGTCGGCTACGACGGGTCGGGTTTAAAAGTGTCAGAGATTAAATGTGCAAAGTTATTACCAATGTTGAAAAGCATTCTGCTATCATAAACTATTAAACCAGCTGACTTTGGAACATGAAATAAGACAATAAATAAATAAAAAACTAAAAAAGAGTACAGTCTGTGCGGAGCAGGCAGGAAGGCTTCTGGACCTGGCCGTGCCATTGACTCCCATTGACAGACTTGACCGAGCCACGAAGCCACACTTCTGAGCCATCAAGCCACGCTTCCGAGCCATCATGATTCAGAGTAGCATGATGTTTAATGGTTCTTTGTGTTGAAATTTACCAGTGCTGATTTCTTAGTGGTGGCAGAAACCAGTTATGCTGTGTAGAACATAAATATTGAAGTTTTATTGACTGCATTTATTAATGTATTTCATCTGAGATTGAATATATACTGGGTTTTTTTTGTAAATCAGGGATACATTTTTAAAAGGTTAGACATCACACAGTACATTTGTAATTGGTTTATGTAACAGATTTTGTGAGAGAGCTTCTAAAGACATTGCATTTTTCTGAGTTTCTGCCCACTGCTGTGAACAGTTCTTATATGCCAAGAACAAAGCACATCAAACCACTGTGAACGACATTGTTTACATTGTATTCATATGCAGAAATTCTTTTAAAAAATGGAATTCCATTTTGATCTAGGACCAAGAAGTTTTGGTTCTGTGGCAGAGATGCAGTGCTAACAAAAACTGGCTGGCATGGTGGAGTTTAATCGTAGGTCTGGAGGTGGGTGAGGGTAGCAGTTGGAGGCTTGGCAGGGGGTTCAGGCACAGGCCAGGTGGGTTCAGGCTGGTCTTACTGCTCTGAGCAGCAATGGTGGAAACAGATCTGAGGCTACTTTAACACTGGAGTCGAGACTGAGCCAGGCCTAACATTCATCAAAGCTGTCTGGTCAACTGTCCAACACTTTCATCCTTCTCCCATCTGTACTCCACACACATACACACACACCACACATACACAAGCAGACCTCCAATGCAAGATTCTTCGGATACCTCTTGCCACGTCTCAGAACTAATCTTTTTTCGATGGCAACCAAATCTGCTGCACAGTGCCGTGCGTGGCAGCCATGTTCTTGTTTTCTCACCCACTGTCTCTGTCGCCCTAAGTGTTTGCTCTTGGACTGCAAAGGATTTGGGGAGCCTACACTGAGCACACTCAGAGCCATGTAACACTGTTCCCTGCTGAGCTTGATACAACACCATGCTCTCAGTGCAAAATGATTGCAGTCTGTTGACCACTGAATTGGTATCAGGTACATACATTCCACTCCAAAATCCTAACACACACTGTAGTAGGTTAGAGCTGGCAGGAGTATCTGATTAAATTCCATTTTTTTCTGTATTATTGATTGAACCATACCTTCTAGGTAAATGGACAGCAATTAGTTGACAGTTTGCAAAGTGATAACATATTTGTTTTACTGGCATTTCTTACAACAAGAAATACAAAATTATATTTTGTAACAATTTGAAAGACTGTGAGTTATTGTTTAATGAAAATTGTTAGTTATTTGATGTGAAATTAAGCACATCCCATCGTCATTTGAGGTCCTACCCCCCCTAAGGGTTTCTGTAAAACCCCATTCAGACATCAGTTAAGACATTAATTTCACAACTTTCTAAGGGAGCCTATAGAGCCATTAAATACATTTGGTTGCTATCACATATTCCACCACTATGACTACTTTAACATGGTAGGTTTCACTAGAAATATTTCACAGAACACTTCAATTCTATTTTATTTATACAGACCTTTTACAACCAGTATTGTCACAAAGCAGCTTTACAGAATGGATGGACAGTGGTTAAAATTTTATAGGGTATAAGTTATAACTGTAAGGAGTGCAGGTTTAGACTATGGCATAGCTCGCTTTAGGAGCCTAGTTAGAAAAGGCAGAGCCGAGAGGTATGATAGGCAAGAGAGCACCCTAAGACACCAGTGTCCCCATTCCACTATCAACAAACCTGAGCGAAAGTGAGAAGTGAAATTTTTACCACCTCCCCATTCTACCACCCTTCATTTAGCGGGAAAAACTTGATTTTGGAAAGCCTGACTAGTCAAGTAGATTTTCAATCTACTTAAAACCTGAGACTGTGTCTGAGTCTTATATGCTATTTAGTAGGGTATTCCAGAGCTGAGGGGCTTTATATGAAAAGGCTTTTCCTCCTTCTGTTGCTTTTGTAATTCTGGGTGTGAGAATCCAGCACCTTGAGGTCTAAGTGAAAACTGAGTATTTTGAGTATGGGAATTTTATAATCAATACAAAAGTTGATCAGAAGCCAATGAAGTAATGATAATATCTGACTAATATGGTCGAATTTCCTGGTTCTAGTAAGGACTCTAGCTGCTGGAAGTAATAAAGACATTCACTATTTTTTCTGTGTCAAGTGTCTTAGCTAAGCGATGTAGGAACACATGAAGATTTGGAATAAAGTTGTATTTTATTACAATTTTGTGAGGGAAAAGTTTAGCTCTTTTGAAGATCTCCACCAGAATCAGAGAAGGCTGATTCACCTTTACTTTAATTAATTTAGCAATTAATGATTAGTAATTACTTAATTTATAACTTATAAATCTGGGTCTTATCCAAAACAGGGCCTATACCAGATCACAGCGTGAACCTCTCATCTACCGAGCAAGATTCGCACAAGAATACAATAATTGGCCTTTATACAGCTCTCCTTAAGTGCACAATTAATATGAGTTTGGCTTTAGATAAGAGAGGGAATTAGCTAAAGATAAATTCTATTTTACCAGGTGAGCGAGGTAAGGTGATGCAGCAGTGAATGGACTCCTCCCGTGAAGCAAGAGAATTAGGGTAATTGACAATTTTAAACACATTTATTAACTAACAGGGGATAATATAAAGACACACACTACACACATAATACAACAAGGGACTGAGAAAGGTTTGATTGATTTTGCAAGAGTTATGGTAAGTGGTTCATCTATCTCTGACCAGCAAGTTTCATAAAACTGAGAACAACCCAGTTTCACAAGAAAGTGAAACAACCATAAGTTTGTCTATGCAACCCAGATTTTGTCAAAACGAGTAAGGAAGATTACTTATGCACGAATTCTTGAAGAAGGATGGGAGTCTCGGGATCAGTCTTGGGCTGCCGGATGGAGTGGACGATTGGACCTTGGTCAGGAGGTACGGGGTGAGAGAAGATGAACAGGATCTCTGGAAGGTCTTGAAGATTCAAAGGAGTCAGAGAAGATGGAGAGGATCTCTGGGAGGTCTTGAAGATTCAGAAGGGTCAGCTGTAGAGTGAAGGTGCCGGGAGACGGATAGGGGTGTCATCTCTTTTGGTGGTCTCTCTCCGAACAGTTCAAAGGTCTGAGCTTTTATGCTTGACCAGAGAGGCAAGGTACCTCTGGCGGCTGGCCAATGAGATGGCTTCTTTTCCCCCTCCCTCCTCGGGTGTCTGGTGGTTGAGGGGAGGAGTCCTCATGTCATCTGTTTGAGCATCTTTTTTTGAGTGTTTGGCATAAAAGTTCATAACTCCAAAACCGTGCATGATGGCGTATTAAATTTTGTAGCTTTGATTGCGCAGGACCGAGAGGAGCTTGCAGATATTAAACATGATCTGGGATTACATGACCTTTCACATATTACGCTTTCCTCCTAAACTCCTCTATTGCAACCATACTTATGAAAAATAAAAATCAAACCTTTCAATGCATGAGTATATTGTGGTTATGATACATTCAGGTGATGAAGCAATTCCACAAATTTACATGTTGAGAGTTCTCTTAGTTACACCATGACCTTATCTGTGTCTTCTCTGTTCTCGGCCTCCCTTACCATGTGGTCGAGCTGAGAGAGGAAATTTCTCTCTTGGAGGCACACTGGGTTCACCCTTTATTTCCTCCAGAATAAGGTTTTTAGTGTAGAGACAAATACCTGCATGGCCATCGTGACTAACTGTGTGTTCTGACATCAAGCCTGGGGAAATTACTTTATAGTCTGGGGCTTGTATATACATTGGTCCCTGCATACAGGGAGAACTTGATTTTCACAGATTAATTCATACATAGCATTCTGAGAATGGAATAGCATATGTGAAATGAGCAGAATTTTACACCATTCATCTTAAAACAGTAATTTCTTTAAGCACAGGGACCCCCTGTTAAGAGAAAAAAAGGAGGCTGGGGGGTGAATGGGCGGTCAGCTCCAAATAGCCATCCAGTCCTCGTGGAGACCACAGGTCTGATCCTTTAGGGGTTTATCAGTTCCTGTGAACAATCACGGCTTTGGTCCTCATTTACCAACTGATAGCGGCATGTCTGGTATGACCTAAACCAGGATAAGGTTAGTCCTGTGACTCCAATCAGGTTTTCAAGTCTGTCTAATAAAATTGAGTGGGAAGTGGATTTGAATGCTGCTCTAAGGCCAACCAAAACCAGCAAAGAAACAAATTCTTTGTCAGCACACAGTAAAATATAATCTTTTTGGCTGTTTCAGTACTGTGATAAGGTTGGAACCCAAATTGTAATTTTTACAGTAAACCTCGAAATTCGTGGGGGCTGTGTTCCAAGAGCAGATTTGTGATGTGTTAAAAAAATAATTTAATTTAATTTTAAACTCAGCTTGCATCACCCATAAAAGTGTAAATGTAAACCTGTATCTGTACTGTATAGTGTACACTGAACACTGAACCACTGTCTCCTGCAATGCTAGAATATAAAATACAGGTGTCACCCCTATATATTCTTTTGTATGAGCTGTTGTTTTCTTTGGTATAAATAATACTAATAATAAATGCATTTAATTTACAGTAATATAGATACAAGACTTTAAGAAAAACAAACAGAAAAATATAAGAATACTCAGCAAAACTCTACACATGGGAAATTGTTCTGATGTGGGAATACTGGACTTCTGCCAGAGATTATCACAGGGCAGCAGCCAATCAGCAGCAAGGAGAAAAGAATCATGCACTCGGATTGCCTACTTTCAAACTTTCTGTCTCTGCGTACAGGGGTATTTCACCATCCCAAGACATGCTCTCTTTGTGTTCTCTTGACAGTACAAAAACTGTTTATGGAAATTGAGATGCATTTATATTTTTATGTTACAAAATTAGTAAATTATATTTTTCTTAATAATTTAGCATTAAAATTCATGCAAAATTTTTTGCCACAAAAACGCAGAGGATATCTGTGGTTTCTGTGAATTTGCAGGGGTTTCTGTGAGCCATTATTAGTCTGGTTCTAAGAAAAAATCCATGAATGACTGAAATTGTGAATTGCTAGGCTTTTGGTAGATGTCACAGTAGGCTCCGTGATCGTAGCGGGGAAACATAAGGAACCAGAATACAAGGTCATGGTCAGGGAAAAACGGGGTTTATTTATAAAGGGGAAACCAAAACAAAGGCGCGATGGCCAAAA
>JBBJLR010140160.1:0-16395 GCA_037577145.1 Brachypetersius gabonensis | reverse complement strand
CTCTCTCTCTCTCTCTCTCTCTCTCTCTCTCTCTCTCTCTCTCTCTCTCTCTCTCTCTCTCTCTCCTTCCCTCCCTCCCTCCCTTTCCCCCTCCCCTCCCAGGGTGAAGGGTGTGTAATTGGGTAACAGTGCTGGGCTCTAGTGTTTAAGTGCTTTCTCTGCTGATTTGCGGTCAGTTTGGTGCAGTAGTTTGTATCTGAATGATCGAGGAATGGGAAAGGGCACAACTACCGTAAGCTTGACTTACAAACCCCTAAATGGACGCATGGCTTTTTGTGAGGACGCCAGAAAGAGTGGTTTAAGGTCCTTTTGGCTGTTATGGAAGTCAGCTGTAAGAACCGCAGGACTCTCTTAGCTGCTCCTTCTGTTTCCTTCAGGCACACACGCGTGACCACCGGCCCCACGCTGGAGGACAAACAAACTTAAACTAGACTTAAACGCCACAGACCATCGACTACAGGAATCGCACTGAAATAAAGATGTATCGGGCTCTTTGGGACACGATATTTCTCCTAATCGGTGAGTTTATCTGGTCCATGTTTCAGGTGTGTATTAATTAAAACAGTCCAAATCATGTCTGAATTGCCAGGCAAAGAACTCGTTACATCAAACTGGGAAAGAATTTCAACGATGCTTAAAGTCTCATACTATTTGGGTATAGTGCAGAATAAAGGGGATGCATTCACAAAAATCTGTATGAGAAAGTTCCGTTGCATTCACTGCATGCCAAATGATGCTTTAAAGATTTCACTTGTAAATGATTATATAAATATGTATATTTGTGTGTGCGTCTGTGTATAATCTGCTTGTCATGCACAAGATATTTACAGAGGACTCAATGTAAGGTGCGAGTGTTTTTGGTCTCCTCAGTGTATTTTCAGCAGGCATAATCTTTATTGCGCACACATATGGAGGTGTTTGTAAGGAAGTGGCACTGTCAGAGCTGTGAGCTTTGAGAAAACTTCACAGGTGCGTGGTCCTGCCTCTTTGACATTACTAGGGTTTAAGAAGCTTAGTTTAAATATAGAGCCATTCTTCTGCTGCTGTCCTTTATCCCTGGTTTCAGCAGTGATGGAGTTCCTGCCTCATCGAGCTGTTGTGTCATCAGATGAAAAAACGAAATCAAATGATTTTATACCATTATGTGCCATTAGAGTTATATGCCATTACATCTTACTGGAGCCCTATTTTATGTTACTCTTGATAATCATTATTGCAATATTAGCCGTTGCAGTACTCATCTTTATGCATTATGAGAACTTGAACTTAGAAAAGTTTTCTTTGTGCTCTGTAAGGGCTGAGCTGATCTAAGTGAATAATATAGTGCATTACTCATGTAAAATCAAGGAAAACCAGTGTATTTATATAATAAAGCAATGAAAGAATATACATTTTACTTATTAGGATGTATCACATTAAAGAAATGATTAACATATGTTTTTTTCACACATTAAGTTTTACTTGGTCATGCTATGGAAGGTTATACAACAATTATATTTTATCTGTACTGTACAATCCTGCATGTTTCAACTAATTTTTGACAGTTATCAGAAATACTATGCAGTTATTGTCCTCCGTTGGTTATGTCTGGTTATGTCAACTGATTGCCACCATGATAAAAGATATTTCCTCATTGTTAAAGGCCCCTAGATTTTCTGGTCTCTCTGAAAGTGTTCTGTGGGTGGGGTAGAAATAGACTCAAACTTAAAATGCAATCTCATTCCTTGAGCTGACTCATGTATAAAGATTGTAATGGAGGTTTTTGTAGATATGTCAGATATGTGTTAGCTAGAATCTTGACTAATGTGGTCAAATTGTGGTGACTATTTGAAATTAAGTTTATTTTGTCATCCCGCATGCAAGCAGAGCATGACTATGCTAAACCCGATACTTAATTCCGTTATTAGCCGAGGATTGGCTATGTTTCGGATTATTAGAACACAGATTTTAATTTATAAAGGCATTTGTTCCAGCAGTTTGTTAGAATGCGTCACTGATCTGTGGCTATACAAAATCCTCAGCAAGTCAGATTTGCAGTCTCTGTTATCTAAGTATTAAAGCTTTGGGGGCATTGGATGTGCAGTTTCTCTGGTTTAAGTATAAGCTGTACTGATTTATGCTTTTAATGGAACTTTCCACTTAAAGCTAAGCTATAAGTTCAAGCCGGTGAAAGGAGTATTTGGGACCTAAATCCATTCCAAAATTTCTGAGCTTGACATTTTTCAGTCTGTTGCCATCTAATGTGAACAAAATATTATGTTTGACCCATACATTGAATAACCAGAACATTCTAATCAGCTACAAAGTTGGCTTAATTGATTACAGCAGAAAAAGCAGCAGAAATGAGCCAATAAATGATGATTTATTGGCTCATTTACAGCAGAAATGAGCCAATAAATGATCGCTGAAAACTGACACTGTGTGCTTATGTGTAAAAGATAGCGATTCTGAGGAAGAAAATACAGACTTTATTGACTGTTCCACCATCTACTGGAAATAAAAGATCCAGGTGGACAGATGGAAAGATCAGAATCAGTAGAGAGATTTTACACCTGACATACTATCAATTTCTCACACTAGACCAGACAGTTTATTATTATTGTTTTGCTCTGGTGTTGTCCAGAGGTGGATGGTTTCATCTTCTGAGTCTTGGTTCCTCTTAAGGTTTTTTCCTGAAGTTTTTCTTAGCTGCTTTTTAGGGGATCTGACCCGGATTCTGTAAAGCTGCTTAGCAACATCTCCAGCTGTAAAAAAAAAAGAAAAAGTTCTGTTTAAACATATTTGAATTGACAGAGATGTAGGAAGAAAAAGGTTAAGACCCAAAATTGGACTGGTAACCAAATGCTGGCCTCATTACTACATGTGTCCACTTTATTAGATATTGATGATGCTTGGAAATGCAGCTATCCATATCATAACATTTTAACACCGGGTGGTAACTTTCATCCTGAAGGGCCAGATTCTGCTCAAACCTGCGGTTGAACTCACCAGTTAATTACCAGGTTTAGTTGAAATGTTACACCAAGAAAACACTGAAATCTGCTGCACTCTGGTTTCTTACCCGTGTTGTAAAATATTTACATGTATATATTTAACAAATATAAAAAGGTCAGTGGCTGTGCAGATTTTTCTGTAATGTAGCACTGGGTGGCTAAGGCTGAAACGTTACTGTCTATCGCCCCTGTGAGAGGAATTAATAATAGTGCAGACTGTTTACCGACTGAATTAACATTTTAATAGAAAAATGTTCATGTTCTATTGTCTTATTCCTGTCACAACTGTAAGCTTTCTGAAACTATCCATGCCCTCATGGGGTGCTAGACATTTCCAGGCCTTTGCAGAACCGTACGTTTTTGGGGCTCATGTCGTTTAAGTCAGAATGTTGTCCAAAAGCTCTAAAAGTGGACCTGAGATCCAGTCCTGTAGACCTGCATCTCCACTGATGGACTTTTTCTATTGTGATTATCTAAGTGTGTTCTTCCATTGTTTTGAAAATGAACAGATTGTGGCCCAGAGTGGTTCTGTAGGATCTAATTTGGGTGTTCTGTTATTTCTTCACCTTGGTCTCCAGCAGTGTTGTGTAGGACTGTTTGCCTGTATAACTGGTTACAGAACCCTGATGATAAAAATAGTTTACACATGATGGGGTTTTTTTTTCTCCTCTTCTTTATAGAGATTTTTATCAATATCATGGAATTCTTTATCCTGGCAGAGCGCATTGAGAACATCATTTGCATTGATAATCGCTTTTTGGCGGGAGGAGATTAGGATGGCTCGAGGTGATTAGAGCGTATGGAATCCCCAACACCGGCGTTCAGCAAGTGTGTGCCTTAAGCCTATTTTTACTTGGGCACTCCCTAATTTATCTCTCAGATTATAGAAAAGTCAAAGTTCATTTGCTTCCATTCTTATTCTGTGACTGTGTAATTAACCTCAATCTATTTGTAAACTGGCATTAAGCAGTCGAACCCCGGTGGGTCTAGTTCACTTAAGCAGTTCTCCTCTTTGCCTTATGCCGCTTAGGATCTCTCTTCTCTGGCTTGTGATGCTGTTGTTCTGCTGCCTCATCTTTGTTGTAGTAGTTTTGAGTTTCACTATATTTCAGTCTTCTGGCTCCTTGGGTAAGTGACTTTACCGTCTCAGTTTTTTAGGAGAATATTATAAGTGAGTTTTTTCAGAGTCACATTTTGGATGGAAATGTGCCACTCTTGTTGTCATTCTGGCCGATCGGATGTGTGTAATACATTTCGTGTTTTGTTTTGTAGGCTCTTTATTTACATATGGGCAGGTGCAAGAAAATTCTACCTCTGCAACAACTCCAGCGACTTCAACTCCAGCAACCACCACTACAGCAACTACTATCAGCTCTACTACCGCCACAAGTACTACTACTACAACAACTACTACTACTACAGTTGTCAGAAGTAAGCTGTAATTATTGAAATCTCTTATTGTTTGTATGTGTTTGCTATGAAAAGTAGTGAGGCTTTATTGATGTGAGTAAACATGAAGCATGTGAGCATATAGTGACCTTTTTCCAGGAGAGCCATTACTTGTTTTAACTGTACAAAAAGCCTTGGTAGACAGGCCACGGCCGAATGATTTGAAGGACTCCGGAAGACAAAACTTAGAATGATGAAATAAGAATTTTATTGCAAAAAAAAAAAAGTTATTTAAATAAATACATTTGAGAGAAGCCTGGTTAAAACCACTATGTCTGACTTCATCCTGTTTTGCTTAGATGTCTTAAGAGAGTGAGTGAGCGGGAGGGAATAAAAGTAATGTAATGAAAGCAAACACTGAAAAAGGAGGTTCTGATTTGCAGAGGATACGGAACCTCATTTCACCAGAATGCCTGTTGAGTTTTTTGCAAGGAGTTAATAAATTCCAAAAGCTGTGCTATCTGTGCACTCCATTAAGGATTTGTTTTCTATCATTTCATATTTTAAAATGTTTCAAAAATGTATATTGCCATGGCCCTTTTCTGTTTCTCTCCTGGCTGTAGAGTTTATAGCAGCAGCAGTTCACTCGCATTTTGCTGACTGCCCTGACTCCCACAGTCAGTTCTGCTTCCATGGCACGTGCCGATTCCTCATCCTGGAGGAGACGCCTGCGTGTGTGTAAGTACCACAAGCACACCTTACTGTGGGTGCACGAACATGTACGCCCACATTTGTCTTGCTTTAGAATGGCTCTGGGTTCATTTCATCCAGGTGGCTTGTATAGCAAAGTTAGATGTTTTTCCTTTTTTTTTTCTGAAGCAAAGCATGGTGGATAGTATAAACTCGATTATTTTTTAATTTTTTTTAATGATCATATTTCACAATACAAAACAAGTATAAGAAAATAAAAATCATCTGAAAGTGAAACGCTCTATTATGCAAATATTGTTACTCAACAAGCATGTTTCTATTTCCACTCCTGCCGAGTTTTCAGGTTGTTAAAAAATCTGTGTTGTGATGAGCATGGCCAGAGCAAAGAACAATTTGTACAAGGAACTGGTTCTTTGGGTGTTCGTGGTTCTATTTAGAACCATTGTTTTTACTTTGAAACCCTGGAAAAAAGCATTTTAAGATCTGTGTGTATACAGTTAAAAATCTAGATCAGTAAATACATGTACATTAGTACATGTATTTACTGATCTATATTTTTAACTGTATACACTCAGAGATCTTAAAATGATCATGTAGCCTCTCGCTGATCATGCTGGATGTCAGTATTTTAAATAGGCAACAAGTAATAATCATTTCTGTGCTGTTTCATCTTATTTGATGAAGTGAGAGCTCATCTAAAAATCAAATTTAATTTAAGCAATTCCGCACAAACAGTGAACATTTAAAGTGCTGGAAATGGCAGATATCACATCATACTACAGTATAATCTACTTATGATGTAAGTGATTATAGTATTTAGTGGGCCACTAGTAGGAAGATTAGAATTTATAATATATATCTATATTTATAATGCATCAACATATCCTTGGCACCAAATAACCCTTGGAGCTAGGTCGTAAACGCATAGTATCATAACTGTGACCCAATCTATAGGTCCGCTGCAGCCAGACTATGACTCATTTGTCGAAATTTCAGTCTCGAGTTTCTTATGTGAGCCTGTCTAGGTCTAGACAAGTGTGTCTTGTTATTGACTGAATAACTTACTGTTGACTTAACACAATTGTACTATATAAACCAAGCCTTGTTAGTATCATTGTCATGTGAATAGTTTGTGAGTGTGTGTTCCGCTTTGCCACTACATTTGAAAGAGGTGAATCATCCGATGAGTCAGAATTGCACATGTAAATTGTCCACATAATTTAAGAGGTAATAATAATTACAAAGTATAGAACAACATGCTGGGCTTGAATATCAAACGTGCTTCATCAAACGAAAAATGAATATTAAAAAAGAATTGCACAAAGACGGTACACTTTGCCGTTATATAATTAACTGGGTTTCTAGTACTTTTTTTATTGTCTGGAAAAAATGACTAGCCAGTTACATTAATAAAAGTATCAAAGAACAGTGAAGTTTCAGTTTCATCACAGGCCTTTTTCCATGCATGAAGTGCAGTAACTTGACTGCCTTGCTGTCAAAGCAGCTTGTGTTCGTTATAGTTAGTTATAGATTATAGATACATTTTATACCCATCGCAGTAAATTTGTTAATGCTTACTTGACATGTCTTGATTTGTGTTTGTCATTTTGGGGGTGTAGGTGTCATCCAGGCTTCATGGGGATGCGCTGTGAACATGCAGACCTCTTGGCCGTGGTAGCGACCAACCACAGGCAGCAGACAGTGGCTACCATGTTGGTGCTGTGCGTAGTGGGCAGTGTCTTGCTCATGCTGCTTTGCAGTCTATTAAAGTAAGTTTGTTTCAGCATTCAATAAACCTCACATTTAAAGTCGTCTTATATTATACTAAAGCATCTGGTTAGAAACAGTATGTAGAGTTCACTTCATGTACAGTACATGTTGTCCAAAAACTCTAAAAGTGGACTTGAGATCCACTCCTGTAGACCTGCACATCTCCTCTTTCATTGATGGGCTATTTCTATTGTCATTATCTAAGTGTGTTCTTCCATTGTTTGAAAATGAACAGATTGTGGCCCAGAGTGGTTCTGTAAGATCTAATTTGGGTGTTCTGTTATTTCTTCTCCTTGGTCTCCAGCAGTGTTGTGTAGGACTGTTTGCCTGTATAACTGGTTACAGAATTTTTTTACAAACGTGGCAGATAGTCTATTGATTTCTTCTTTTATGGAGATTTTGTTTTTACAATATTATGCATTTTAACTTTACAGAGAGAAATAAGAACATTATTTGCACTGATGAGCGCTTTTTGGCTGGAGGAGATTAGGAGAGCTTGAGGTGATTAGAGAGTACAGAATCCCCAACACCTCCTTTCAGCAAGTGTGTGCCTTAAGCCTATTTTACTTGGGTACTCTCTAGTTTATTTCTCTTATTGGATACACGAGGAAGCAAGTGAACAGTTAAGTCCTAAAGTTAATGTGTTAGAAATAAGAAAAATGGCAATAGGACAACGGCCAAATTGTGATGAGTAGATCACTTGGTCAGAGTATCTCCACATTCTGTGGGGTGTTCAAGGTATGCAGTGATTTAATACCTGCCAAAAGGAAGGATAACCAGTGAACTGGTAACTGGATCGTGGGCGCCCAAGACACATTGATGTGCGTGGGGAGCGAAGGATGGCTTGTCTGGTCTGATCTCACAGAAGAGCTGCAGTAGCTTCCAAGTAACAACGTTCTTGGAAGAGAGAGATGGCACCAGGATGCACTGTGGGGGGAAAAACAAGCCAGCAGAGGCAGTGTGATGCTCTGGACAATGTTCTACTGGGAAAGCTTTGTTCCTGACATTCATGTGGACGTTACTTTGACACATACCATCTATTGAAACACTGTTCCTTGCCAAGCACAGGATAGTGGTCTCTGCCACACTGCAGGATATATTCAGGAATGGTTTAAGGAACGTAAACAGTTGAAGGTGTTGACTTGGCCTTAATTTCCCAGATCTCCGTCAGATTGAGCATCTGTGAGATGTGCATAGAGGCTCCACACCAGACTTAAAGGTTGCTAACTTCTTGGTACCAGATACTACAGCACACCTTTAGAACTTGGTCGGTCTAGGATGTTTTGTTTAGCATGTGGGTCACAGACAGAATATTAGGCAGATGGCTGATTGAAATGTGTTTAACACGTGTGTGTGTTTTGTGTGAATTGTATATTTTGTGTGAAAAGTCTGGAGATTGGCGCATTGGTTGTATTAATCACTATAAATGTGATTTCTTTGCAGCTGTTGGTGGAGACGAGGAGGGTGTTGGCGAGGTCATGGACTTTCCTGTTGGTCAGAGAAACCAAATAGCGTCATAAAGGGAGGGACATCCTGCTGCCACTCAGAGACAGGTACTGTAGTTCAGTTTTGTTTTTTTTTAATGCTGTAACTACTGCTGAGTTGTGTCCAAAGTGTCATGCAGTTACTAATTATCACCACAAGTGGGGTGCTATCACAGTGTGAATGTGTGTGACAAAGCCTGCATGAGTCTGAGGATTTGGGATGTTGATTATCCAGCTGTTCTCTCTGCCTTTAATACTTCCTCTATAGAGAGACAGATACATTGGAAAGTGCCATTTTGATGTCTTGTGGCATATGTGGGTACACTGATCTGCTTTGATTCAATGTTTTTTGTAAAAAAAAAAAAAAAAAAAAAAAATTCATTTTCAATGTGCTTGAAACCTTCTACATGAGCTACCAAATTAGAATAAGGTTCACTAATATCTACTAACATTTCAGTTTCTGTTGGGTGCAGCAGCAAAAGTTGATCAATGTTTGGGTTACTTGAGTATGGAAGCCTTTTATGAACACCTATTTATATGCAGAAATGATGCTGGAGCTGTTTTGGTCCCATTGTTCAGCAGACTGTCATGTTGTCTGTGGAGGAAATGAAAAACTCCAGCTGTAATTATGCAATTAGAAATGGAATTATTGGAATTTTGGTCAGACAGAACAGCCAGTTACCGTCACCAGTCTAGTCACAGTGCATCTTGTTTATGGGCTATGACAAACTTTTAATCAGATTTGTCAACAGGAGGGTTGTGCATATTTTCTCAGTATTGTCAAGCACTTGGAATGCGAGGTTGCCATGATGTTCCTATATGTTTACATTTGATTTGGATATATAAAGATGCACTTAAAATCAAATGCATTTTCATTTGACTTAGGTTAATAGACCTGTTTTTTTTCCCCCAACTCTCTTTGTCACTTTTGACATTTGTCCCCATTTCTTGTTCTTTTCCATTCCACACTCAACCACTCCTCATCAGAAAATTCTCCCTATGTGCAAGGTACTGTCTTGTGAATTGACTTAGTGAGGTCCAAACCAGTTTTCTTCCTTCTGTGCTAGTCTTGCAGTGTATTTACTTCTGACTTCAATATACAATAGACAACTGAATGACCTTCTACTCCTATTTTCTCTACAGTGGTTTAATACGGGTCCTCAGTTGTATTATTATCCATTTTCAACTGAGACTCCAAAAACTCCCTGGTTATCCCTGGACTGAACCTGAGCTCAGCTCCCAGCGTTACAGACTCTCACAGCCGGTAAGAGACAAATCCGTATGGAAAACCAGACCAGCAGGACTAAATCGCTCCATCGTGATTTTTTATTTTTTTTTGCGAAGCGATGGATGACAGTTTCTTGATGTTTAAAACACAATACCCTGGACTCCACTTTTGTGCTGGTCTTTTGGTCCAGATGGAGGTGTATAAAAGGAATCGCAGAGTGAAGATCCATAGTCAAGCTCTTGTGGAGAAAAGCTCCCAGGTGGAGGAGAAATGGACCACCTACAAAGGGCTACTAAGCTGGACGTGAAAAGTAAGATGGAGAAATGAAAGTATTCTTAAGAAGTGAGTCGAACATTCTTGATGATGCTGAGAACCGTGTTCTTTTAGATGTGAGCAGAGGGACCTGTAAACATCGCAGCTGATTTTTTTTTTTTTTTTTTTTTTAATTCACGAGCGTTACAAACCCTTTTGACACAAAGTTTATGGGTGTGGCACATTCACCAAAAAAAGAACAGTTTTAAATGGAGCTTTTAATTAGGAGCATGTCACATATGCTACTGCTCAAAAGCAGAGGAGCAATCCTAGAATTACAATCACAATGTTTCTTTATAAACACTATAATAGACAATCCTTTACATTTTTGCCAATTGTTTTTTACCTGAGATGCTTCTAACATGTTATGCAATAACTATATGGAAAATTCCAAAATTAGTGATAATGTTTAAGAGAGAATGAGAGGCTTTTGAGGGTGGACCTATTTACTAACACATACTCAAGTCTTGGAATCCATATGTGTTTTATGCTTCTGGCTCCTAGATGTTTTTTGGCACACATAGATACACACACCTCATGAACATTTTGTCTGAACATTTATATTGGCCTTGTACATCATCTAAAATCAAAATCCATAATTATCAAACTTTGTATTACTCATAACATCTGAAAGGTTGGGTGTGTAGCATATGTGCTTTCACACACTTTCACCATGTACTGCCAGAATGCCATCAAGTGGCTAACGAACTGCACTTTTAACTTCATGGTGTGAATTTATAAGTGGCACCTAAAATCTTTGTGCTTTTTTTTCTAAGAAAATCCATTTGAAACCTTACGGCTTTAGTGATGTGAGCCTGGTTTTGTTATGGACAGGCGAGAATTACACAGAAGACATTTAAATCTGAAAGAGTGCAGACTTTATTGCAATGAACTGATCACTATCTTTAACTCTTTCACTTGTTCACTCTTACATATTTTAAGCCCACACACAAGTGCACACATGCTCACACCCAACTATGTATGCCGTTAACACAAGGCCTATTATTCATCTCAGATCTATTAAGGAGTCTTTAGAGTTTTTAAGACCTTGTTTACCATTGTTCTTATTTTTCCTCAGGCCTTTTGTCCTTGCTCTTATATAAATGTACAATAACCAGCTGAACTCAGATTAGCACTGTGGAGAAGGGGAATGAAACGGCACAGCGGTTCCTAATCAATCAGCACCTTTTTCTGAACTCAAAAGCGTCTGCGGTACGATTGGTGTGAAAATAAGAAAAAATGAACCAGTACAAGAAATACGTATGTTTACTTGGCACACTTTGGTAAAAGGAATATACAGTAGTGATGGTAACGACGCAGAGTCGTGCTGAAACAGAGCGCTCTAGACTAAAAAGATTTACACTCATAGAGGCAAGTACCCTCAAATGCACTGACAGTGAAGGAGAGAAACTCAAGCGATATGCTCTGATTAACATCTTTAATTGATTTCAGTCATATAGGTCTGCCTCATGATTCAATACGGGAAAATAAATTAGAATGCCTAAAAAGAAAGCGATTCTTTTTTTACATGAATGAATGACTATTGACTGTGCTGTGAGCTGCATGTTTACATCATTTTTGTGGAATGTTGGATATTCTATGGCACTGTCTATAATATATCAAAGCAGGACAAGCTCAAAGTGTTTTATCAACAGAATAGGATTTTCAGTTAAAAAATATCTCCAGACTGGTTCTCTGTTTTTGATTTTAGAGACTGATCAGATGCCATGTATAATCTAACGTTCCAGTCATAATGTAACTCAAGATGTCATGCTCATAAACTGTCCAGAGTTTTGTACCATGTGTTCATGATGGCTTTTTCCTCTTGCTCTGCTCAGATTTGTGAAACTCCTAGGTATGTTATTCTATCAACTAGTCATAAGGCGTGTGTCTGTGTGCAATCAACTGTTGTCTACACGCTACCATGCCCTGTATCAACATAACCTTGTATTATATATTTGATCCATACTGGAGAAGATATGCGGTGTTGATAGTGTACAGAAGTATCACTCTTAGTGTGACTGGAGAAATTAATTGTGCGTGTGATCACTGGTTAAGTGAAGCTAAGTTACTTCTTGTACTTGATCAGCTGCATTATGCATCTGTCTTGCCACTTTGTATATGCATGTATGTGTTTTTCAAAAATATATATATATAAAAATGCTGACTATCTTGGTGGTGTCTTTTTTTTGTGCCAAAGTTTCTCATTCGGCCTCTTTAGTCCTCTAGTTAGCTGTGATTTATTTTTCAGCTTTTCTTTCGTGCCGTGGCTTTTTCTCTGTTTCTTTTCCAAGCTCTGTCCATTTATTGCCTCCGTTCACTGAATATTTTAGAAGCAAGCCAAACGGAAACGTGGAAAGTAAAAGGCACAGTGGAACAAAGAGTGTGCGACCAGAGTGCTCTTTTTGCTAAGGGTAACATTCAAGTCCTTTTATTTATGTGCTGCCTATTTATTTATTGGTTTGTGTGTTTACCCCTTTGTGAGCCGGGGGACGGCCCCTGGAGGACGGGGCAAAGGAGAGCAAAGGCTTGAGTGACCATGTACTACTGCATGCGTGCAGGGCAGTTTCTGAATGACTGCGTTTTCTATCGCTGGTGATTCTCAACTGCACTAGGGGCTTTTATTCTTAAAAATAAAAGGCCCTAAATGGTGCTTAGCTTTGGACATACCGTTCTAGCAAAAATATAATTTGTAAAGAATCTGTGTTGACTTTTTTTGCCAGTTGAGTCGATACCTTGTTCTAAGTTCATCCCACTAATGTTTGTGTATGAATTTATTTTGTCCTTGTTTTAACATTAGACCTTCTCTCTCATTTGCTGCTCTTCTGTTCTCAACCCCATTCTCATCTTCCTGTGCTGCTATCCCCATGTCCAGAGATGCGTTTGCCAATCCCATTATCTTTGCAATTGGATCGGAGCGGAGCCTCTCAGAGCCGGCTGGCTGAGCTTCTAAAGCCAGCTTTGATTTAAGGCGCTCTGCTGCAAGTGCTCCCTAAAGATGCACAACAGGCTTAGACAGCGGAGAAACGGACACAAAGAGCGAAGAATCCAGCAACGCAGGGACTAAACCCAGATTGTAAATGTGCTGTACCTTAAATAGAAGAGCCAGCTGAACGTATATTTTGCAGCACCTTTATGCTAAAGCAAAGGTTAATTCAAGGTTAGTCTCTGATTTTTTTCTTGGCTTCAGCCCAGCAGAACAATAAGCTATCTGTCTGAAGTGAGTGCAGGCATTGCTGGTATCTGTGCTTAAGCAGATGGGGAGGAATGAGCGTATTGGGTATTAGGGTTAATGACCTCTGTCTGTTAACTCTGCATGGCTGTCCAGCTGCCTTCACCATAGCGACCGATTAGCATGGAAATGCACATATCAGTACACTACAGGCACAGTTTGTCTGGGTTCATGCTGTGATGCCTCCACTCTGTCATAGAACATTCGCTGATATCAGTCTTTCTAAAGAGTATTTCAATGTAAACCATAACCTCCTTTATATCATGGAATAACTCTTGCTTGCTCCAGTCTACACCAAAGCTGTTTAGCCAATCTCATGATAGTTTGTTGACCTATATAGCAGGGCTCTTCAAATTTGGTGCTCAAAAAACGGAAGGCCTACCAACAGTCACATCAGCAAATCACTGACAGCTTGCACCTGCATGGATTTGTATAGGCTGTCCACTTTAATGCTTTCAGCAATATCATTATTTTTTTCTATTATATATTAATTCAATCAATCATGTTTTTCTATACATAGTTTTTCTATTTTATTGAAGCACTGCGTTATGACATTGCCTTATGTCTTAACACGTGAAATCAAGACCTAAAGCATCTGCAGTCAGTTCACTTTTCGTGGATGTCCTGGCAGACAAAACCTCTAAGAAATGCATCAGAGTGGAGGGGCTTCAGCAGGTTGAATAAAACAAAAGACTAAAAAAACGCTTTTCTCAGGGTCAGATTCTTCCTTCACACAAGACACCAGACATGCCATTTCAATTCAAAATAGCTTTTATTGGCAGCACACTTGTACTCTTACCCCTTAACAAACTAAAGATGTTCTGCTACATTTAGAAATCAAACACTTTTTATACTCTAGCACCCTTTCTGTCATGCATGTACATTTTTTTCTCATTAATACAGATTAATGTAATCTGACATTTTAAAATATATCTCTCCTATTGTCAGAACAAATGGCAGCAAAGGCTATCATTATAGCATTTAGCTAGAAATAAGTAATTATTTAATTTGCATTCAATTATTTCATTTGAAAGGATTTGTGGTCCTTTCATTCATTCTAATCAAAGACTATCTTAATTCAATAGATTTACTGATCCCAATTGTTTCTTGATGCCTGCAAATCAAGACTGCAAGGGATCTGCCCAGTCTATTACTTGATTTTATCTATACAAATATCTAATAAATTAATGGCATTGTCAGCTACAAATGTAAGCAAGCATTTTTCATTTTTCAGGACAAAGTGCAAGGGCTTTTAAAGAAAATGTCAAGAAGTGAACTTCAATGTTCTATTACGTACATCAACTGCTAAACAACAGAGAGGAGTAATTTTTAATCAGTTTCCTTTTGTAGCCGAGCCGGTAGCTCATCTAGGCTCTGCAGTCTATGGTGCGGAGGAATATTCAGATGTCCTTGGTTTCCATGCCTGTCGAGCAGATATCCACATATACCCAGCGATCGAGATGTGAGGTAGTCATTCACATAGTGGTCCCCAACATGGGCTACATTTTTTGCTGGCACTCCACACTTTTTCAGTGCTTGGGTAAAAATGTTTACATCTGGCTTAGACACACCTGCCTCTTCTGAAGTTATAAGAAAGGAGAAGTGAGTGAGGAGGCCACATCCCCGAAGGACCCCTTCTAGACGGATGTCAAAGTTGGACACAACACCTTGCTTCATTCCCATAGCAGTGCAGGATTTCAGGGCTGAATTTGAATCTGGGAACACCTGAGAACATAAACACGTCATTATACAGTGAAAATCTACTTTCATTAGATAATGTTAATTGGATAAGTATGGTTCTGTTACATGAAATATGCACAGAAGCAGCATTTAAGATGAACAGATCAGCAACCACCCCAGTACTAAATCAATTAAGCTAGAAAAAAACCAAAAAATTGGAATTCATTCTTACTCTCACGGAATGAAAATGTTACACACATGCAAATCAAGACGGTTCTCCCTAATTACCACCAGTATGTTGCAATAAGTGAGGCAAACACGCTGGATCTTGTTTACAGGAACATCGCTAGCACGTACAGGCCTGAACACCACCTTCGACTCGAACAGTGCCTCTCAGTTTCTCAGACCATGCTAATCTTGCCATACAAGCCACTCCTCATATGTGTCAAATCTCAAGCTGGCAAAAAAATCTGCCTCCCTGAGAGCCATCTCTGCACTTCAGCACTGGGAGATGTTCCCTATGATGGATCTACCAACCTGGAGGAGTACACAACATTAATGAGTAGCTACAACATTGGCCACACTGGCAGCGTGGAAGACTACCTCATCTCCCATCATCTACCATAGACGATGTGGAAGAACTCTGCTGACAGTAAAGCCGTGGAAAGCCACCAGACAACATACCTGTCCAGGTGCTCAGAGGATGTACAGATCAGCTTTGCTCAGACACGTATACAGTATCATTCAGAGCAGCACGATCATACACAGGACTTCAAATCCACCACCATCATCATCCCCGTGAACAACAAATCTTCAGTGTCCTGCATCAATTAATACAACTCTGTCACACTGACACCACTCATCATGAAGGGCTTAGAAAAGCTTATCATGAGGCATAAACCCCCGGCTGCCTCCCTCATCCATCTGAATAAAACAAATGCTGTTCACAGATTTTAGTTCAGCAGTCAACACCATCAGTCCTCAGCATCTAAAGGAAAGCCAAGACTGCTGGGTCTGAACAAAACCCTCTGCAACACAAACCTGGACTTGTTGACAGGGAGTACATACTGCACAATACTACATTCACTCTCACTTCCTACTGTTTCTGCGTTTTTGTCAGCTGCACTGTATGCTGTCCTGAAACTGCTGTTTTTAAAGTCTCACACTTTTCTTATCCACAGTTTTGTAGCCTTGTGTTGTTTCATGTTGCACCACACCTGTGGAGGAACACTCACAGAATCAGAATCGTGTTTATTGGCCATGTATGTGAGTGAATACTCTTAAGTACAGCAGTATGAAATGAAAACAATATGTAAAGGCGAGAAGAACAATATACTGAACAATATAAAATGCAATAAAGTACAATTACATATGAGCACTATTTCATTTGAAAAAAATTCTCTACTTCACTTGAATTGAAACAGCAAATAAACAGTAAATGTGTCATCTATGCTTTTTAAGAGAATTTCTTTTGTCCTTGATCCCTCGTTAATTCTGACACTCGTCACAATGGAATGAAATGATCAGTGTTGTGCAAGTTACTTCCAAACTGTAATACATTACAGATTACTTATTACTGTCATTTAAAAGTAATCC
>JBBJLR010140127.1:0-16398 GCA_037577145.1 Brachypetersius gabonensis | reverse complement strand
AGTGTTCTGGGAGCACATTTGGGGGCATATTTAGAGTTTACACTATTAAAATAGGCATTTTAAGGCATTTTTTTGACAAACACAACAACGCGGTTTTTCATTATATGTGGGTGCTCGTGTAACGTAACCCCCGCGAATAACGAGGGTTTACTGTACTGTATGCATACACTGTACACATATACAGTCCTCTCTGTACATATAAACATACATATACCATTGTGTACATACATATCTACATTTACATATACATTTTCCAATACACACATCCATATTTCACATTTCTAGATTGTGTAGTGTACATTTTATACTTTATTGTTTGTACAGTTTTTTATTCTATTGTGTTTTGGTTTTTTTTCATTTTCGCTGCTCCTACCTTTGTTCTGTCCACTTTCTGCCACGACAATGCAAATTTCCCACTTGTGAGCCTAATAAAGGTTTATCTTATCTTAAACCCCTTGGCACTGGCCTGGGGAGTGAGTGGTGGAGCTGTGTTTCTGGAGGGACTGAGATTTAGTCAATATCTTTAGGAAGAGTTGGAACAGGTTTTGTGGTCTGGAACTAACAAACATCAGTATCTGACTAATGTTCTTGTGGCTAAACACAGTCAAACCCTCACAATAATGCTTCTCAGGGGAGCAGAGACTGTCACTACTGCAAAGGCAGGACAAAACCTTCAGAAGAAATGCTGGATGAACAAGTGTCTATAAATATTTGGATGTAATTTGTACATAAGTGCACACACCCACACTGCAAGCAGTCATTTGCCAGCAATAATAATACAAGGAATAAAATACTTTTCATCCCACCATTGATTTTATTAATGTTCAGTCAATTGACATGTAAATCCATAGCACCATGTATCCGGTGAATGGATAGAAATGAAAACCCAAGCGTATAAAAAGGGTTTAATTTGAAGTTAATGTAAATGCTTAAGTTAATGTTGATAAACTTGAATATTAAAACTTGTGTAGGTGCCCTGCTCTTAGAGCAACTGTCTGGCCCTGTTATAATGAGGTCATGAGTTTGATCCCTGGCAGTGCTGCCAACATCTGTGGCCAAGAGTCCAAGAGAACACAATTGGCCTCACTCTCTCAGGGTGGCTAGGACGGCCCTCCGTCTGGTTCATGTAAGGGATTGGTTTCAGCAGAGACTGTGAATGCTTTTTATTGTGTTAGTAAGTCAATCTTTAGCATTGTTGTTTTAGGTGGCTCCCTTATTTAGGCCCTGATGCCTGGTTCTCCTAATCATAGCTACTTGATTCCCTAGACTGTTTCCACTTGGAGAGATCAAGGCCAGACATAAAATTGTCCGGCCTTTCTCTTTTACCTTTTGTCCTCTCTTCTAAGCAATACTCTTGCTCAATTCTGGTCTGATACTTAATATGGAGGAAGTTTTCTTACTGTTAAACGCTTTTAGTTCCATTGTTAGTGCTCTTGGCAGAGAGACATAGCAGCGATGCTAGACTGATAAAGGTTTTAACACACCATGCTGAGTGAAGACAGAAGAAGGACACAAAATGTTATGCCGATTAATCTGTAATTTATTGAATGACCATGAAGTCCAGAAGCATTTTATAAATTTTATCAGCTGGGATGTCTTTTTCCCAGTTTGTGGCTTTGATTGTGTGATTAGTTGCCCTGTTTATCTATTCAGAGACCTGGGAAGAACTCTAGCGCCACAGGAAAGCCCACCAAACAATCATTAGTGCACACACAATAGCACGATTCTTCAGAGATGTTAAGTTAGACTTAAGGGTCAGAGGCACAAGTATGGACTGGCCCAGGAGCACAAGGCACAAAGACAGAAATCCAGTAAGTGGCCAACAAATTATCCCTAGAGTGTGTGGTGAAACAACAGAGCAGTTTTATGTAAACAAGAGAAATCTTTTTGTAGGCCTGTGCTTGTAGCTACATCTCCAGAACAAAATAAGAGACCACAGCAACAACGTTCAGTTTCTCAGGTTTTACCTTTTATTGGTGAACTGAACTGCTTTGCCTTAGTTTTCAAGACCTGCTGACAATATTTCTCGTAATTATTTCAAATAAAAATATTAAAGGAAATGACAAAACATCAGTAAGAGAAATTATGCAGATGCAAAGAATAATTAAAGAAGATTTATTGGTAACAGGGGTGGGCGATATAATCAAAATCTTCTATCACGGTAGAAGCAATTTTCTACCTTGATAACGATATATATCACCACATAGCAATTTGTATCTGGAAATGCATAAATAAAAATTCAAACACAGAGAAACTGTTTTATATAATTTAATTGTATTTAAACTGTGAATTGCAGCATTCCTTTAAGTAAAAAACACAACCATACTGTTTTTCACTTGCTTTGGATCCTGCTGTTTTCAGAAACACTGTGTTTTCGGAAAAGATGCTGGTTATTTTGTTGAGCAGCTGTTACTGCATCCTTACTGCCGTGTTACAGGCAAGCACTTTTAAAAATGAATTAAATTTAGCCATTTAACGTTATTGCCTCATCAAGCGCTGTAAGCTTTGTTTTTTGTTATACTGCACTTCTACGGTACTATGACTGCAGTTGCTTTGTTTGTGCACTGCATGAATGCTATTCATCATGTCAGAGATGTGAAACTTTGATTGATTGAAAGATTTATTGTGTTTCTCTAAGGTTAATAAATGGGATGCTTTGAGTTCCCAAATAGTCATCTCTGTCTCGACAATCTCCTCCGTGGTAGGAGGAACCCTTATATACGGTAATTAAACATTAAAACACCCAAATTTAGCTGGTGCGGCTTATATTCGGGTGCGCCTTATAGTCCGGAAATTGCGGTACCTAACGTGCAATGTCTCTATCGCGATTAAGACGATAAACCAAAATCTCTATCGGTTGACAAATTTCTACCGGTTAATGGTGTCTACCGGTATATCGCCCACCCCTAATTGGTACAGTTCAAAACAATTCTAATTGCCTACACCTGACCTGACTGTGTCATTGAGTCATTTACCCTGGTAAAATCCCAGAGCATACCTATCACTTACAGGAACTCATATCACAAATGTGTGAAAATGTATGAATGTTCCCTTCTATGGCTTCTCCTTCCATGTTTTCCACAGAATGTCCTCCATCCAAAGCTGTAAACATTCACACCAAGGAGTCTTGTTTATAAATGGAGTATGTTGATATTAGCTTGACTGTTTTAGGTGAAAGTTTTACTAGGTCTCTTGGTCATCTAATAAAAACGTGGGTTCAAAGTGCATCACGATCTCAGGCACACTGTAAAACCGTAAAGCCTGGTTAACTTCAGACCAGTTAACTCAACTTGAAGACAATTTGTGTTGTTTTAGTAATATCACCCCACCACACACTTATAAAAAGTTGACTATGACTATGTTTGGAGTGATGTGTGGTGCTGGGTTTGGTCAGATGTTCTATTGTTCTGTGGTTTAGGTGCACTTTATCCAGATGGAACCTCAGAAACACTCAAGGAAGATGATGGTGTTCCACCCAACGGTGTACACACCTATAACTGGACAGTGAAGCCGGAATTTGCCCCCACCCGGGGCGACTCTAACTGCTTGACTTGGGCTTACCACTCACATGTGGTTGCGTCCAAAGATATCTCCTCTGGACTTATAGGAGCCCTCCTGACCTGCAAGACAGGTATGAAAGTTATTCATTACTGCAAACTAAGTTGTTACATATTCATAGTAATAATGTACAATGTTATAAATAAAATAGAATCAGTGCTATGAAGGACATTTCAGAAGCCAAATGCTGCATTACTTCTTGAAGAGCCATGTAGTAAAGATTCATAAGTTCTTTAACCTAGAAATGTATGTAGGAGAGAATCTATACACACACACACACACACACACATATACTATATATACTGTATGTATGTAAATATATCTGTATGAGAGCATAGTTATATTTATTCTTACAAATTCATTAAAAGTATTAAATGCTTTGGCAAATGCAACATTTGACTGTTCCACATTAACTAAAACATTCTCCTACTTTCCCATGCCATGATCGTCATTTTCAGGAACCCTGAAGTCTGTTGCTGGAGCAGGAGTTAACTACACTCAGGTGAGAAGGACGGATGTGGACCAAGATTTCCTCCTCATGTTTAATGTGGTAGATGAGAACCTGAGTTGGTACCTAAAGGAGAACATCCAGACCTTCTGCTCTGATCCTGCTAAGGTTGATCCTACTGATCCAGATTTCCAGCTTTCGAACCAGATGAATGGTAAGTACGTACATATGTGTCAGAAAATGTTGTTCTAAAAACCTTCAGTAAATAGTTTTAAACTCTATAAACTTTGTAAAGAAAATGAGAAAGATCTTGTTGTTAAGCAAAATAATGCAAACGCATTTGTATGAATGCATGTTAAGGGCATCACAGTCAGATGCTATGTATAAAAAATGAGTTTTGAACAGCGACTTCCAGCTTAGATTACCCACAAAATAAGGACTATCTTATTATTCTGTTATTCTTTCTAAAGGTTTATTGATACCTTTAGGTCAGCACAGCTGCTCCTTAGGGGGTTTGTGAAAACAGACCCTGTTGTCTAAAAAGGCGGCCCTTGACATTCAGCTATTTAGTGAAGTTCTGTTAAATGGCCGATGTGTATTTGTACTTAATGTACCTAACGTGTATACTATATTGTATTTTTGTATCTTTTATAGCTATTAATGGTTATGTGTATGGGAACCTCCCTGGAATTGAGTTGTGCCAGAACCGAACAGTGTCTTGGCATCTCTTTGGCATGGGCAATGAGGTGGATGTCCACTCAGTGTATTTCCATGGACAGACACTACTCATGCGTGGTCATCGCATGGACACTGTCAGCCTGTTCCCAGCCACCTTCCTCACTGCAGAGATGACCCCTCAGACAGCTGGAAAATGGCTGCTTAACTGCCAGGTTAACAGTCATATGCAAGGTACACCTGTAGATTTATGACTGTCCACTATATGGACCAAAAGTATTGGGACGCCTGACCATTACAATAACAAGGCATTGCATTCAATGACATAGACTTTAATGTGGAGTTGGTCTCTCTTTGCAGCTTCCACTCCTCCTAAAAGGCTTTCCATTAGTTTTAGAATGTTTCTATGGGAATTCGTGCCCATTTATTCTGTAGAGTATTTATGTAGGTTGGACAAGAAGGTCTGGCTCACAATCTCTGTTCCGGCTCATCCCAAAAGTGCTGGATGGGGTTGAGGTCAGGGTTCTGTGCAAAAAAGAATAGAAAAGGCTCTTCCCCAAACTGTGTCCACAAAGTTGGAAGCATGGCGTGTGTCTTGGTTGCTGAAGCATGAAGATTGCTGAAAGTAAGGGGTCTGCTGTATTTAATAACTAGGAGGTGTGTCCCTATACTTTTGTCCATACAGTGTATATGCACTGTATGCAAAGGGGAGTGAAAGGTACATGAAAGTTTGACAATAAAATCGGAGTGTTTCATCCATGAATGCGATCAAAGAGGAACAGTGTACCTAGTTGCTTTGATTTAATGTTGCATGCTATAATGATTACGATGTGCAGGTGGTATGCAGGCGCTGTTTCAGGTTTCACCCTGTGGACTGCAGGGTGACCCCATGGCTCCTCGGAGTAAGGTAGTGAGGGAGTACTTCATTGCTGCAGAGTTGATTCAGTGGAACTATGCCCCATCAGGAATGGACACTCTGACCAATGATTCGCTGACAGAAAGCCAAAGGTTTGGAGCTACACTGCTTCGCACTGAGATTCCACTATTTTGTAGCATTGAGAAACATTAGAGAAACATAACATTTTGATGTCATGTAAAAATATTTCTGTGAATTTTAACGGACAATTATTATATATTTGGTGACTGTTACGTATTAGAAAAAATTAAACATAAAATGTGATATGTTTAACTCCGGGCGCCGTTTTGAACAGTTCTTAGACCTCATTTGACTGAAATCACAAAATTCCAAACGTTTTTTGTAGGGTTCAGAAATGGTCATATATTAATAAATTATGAATACATTTTTTTTATAAAACAAATTATTGATATAGAAACACATATAAACCCCATAAGTGAAGCTCAGGGAAAAGATCAAGTACAATATGGACAATAAAGACACATTATCACAGACGCAAAGCACCACTTATGGGGTACAAATGTGAAATTGCAGGATACGACCCCTTTGCGAACACACTGTATTCTGATCCTCAGCCCCTCAGAGGTTTTTTTTGGGATGGATGGTGGGCGTCTTGGTGGGACGTATATGAAGATGGTGTTCAGAGCCTACACCGATCACACCTTTACCACCAGGAAGAAGCAGACCAGTACGGACAGGCACCTTGGCATCCTGGGTAAAATCTTTTCTTAATGTTTCTTTGCTTGTTCAGTACAAAAAATGTAATGAGGAAACATCTTACCCTGGGAGACTGTTAGTACAGAATGTTAGTTAGCTGCACAAGAAATGCAAACAAATGAAAATCTTACTGTGAAAATGCTGATATGTGTTGAGCATATCCAGCTCTGGAATATTTTGTTATCGTTAATGATTTAAAAGAAGCATGACATGCGTTTTCCAGTGCCTATGTCTTGAAATGTGGCCTTTTTCTATATACGATGCACAAAATGCACAGAGAGACGAGATATTTGTATAAGATAAACAACATGAGCACCATTTTCCTGTCCTGTTCTCTCGAAGGTCCTGTACTGTGTGCTGAGGTCGGGGACGTTTTACTGGTTACATTTCTAAACAATGGTGACCGGAGTTACAGCATACAGCCCCATGGCCTCCAGTATATGAAGGAATTTGAAGGAGCCCAGTATGAGGATGGTGAGAGGGAAATTATACAGATAATTCTGCTTATCCTGTCAAGCTACATTATTTTGATTAGTTTGATTGTGAAGTTACTTTTATGACAGAGTCAAACTGAAGGAATAACACAAGGGTCTTTATTAGGCTTTGTAGGAATTTGCCATCCTAAACTCTATCTGAACCTACAGTCACAGCATAAAACTTTACGTACTGTATTTGTGTGTTAGCTAATCTAACAAGTCCTTTTCCCCCATTCAGTTTAGTCCAGCAAGAAGTTAATTTCTAACTGATGCAGAAAAATATAAAGTACCAGCATATATTAATAGGTTTAAAGTCCAAGAGAAAGTTAGCCTGTTGCAAAAAACGTCTGTAAATCTAGACTTCCTAGTCCATTTTCAAAGTGTCAAGATTATGGTCTCTACATGGCCAATTTTCCAGCTCTAATAAGTTCTGGGAAATGACATTATGTCCTCCAATTGCCTTCTAATGAGGCTCTATCATGCTTTTTTTCATGTGTTTTTTTTTTTAATAAAAGTACTACAGTAATCTTCTGCTTAAATGCCTAAAAATGCATGAATCTATAGTGTAACCCCAAAATATGCCCCCAAATATGCTCCCAGAACACTTTAAACACATTTATACAGTTATATTTATATTTATATTATATTTTATATGTATATGTGGCTGAATCTACGTTATGTATGTTACAAAATTAGTAAATTATATTTTTCTCAATAATTTAGACCGAAAATGCATAAAAAAACATATTGCATATTGCGTACTGCTGTTTCCGCGTTATTGTGGGGATATCTGCGTTCAATGATCAGTTCTCAGAAAAAATCCACGTAAGACTGATTTCACGACTCCTGATCCACGTAAAAGTGGAGGGTTACTGTATTTGAATATCCGATACTTCTACTTTCTGTTGCTTTCCAGTGTCAGTCCTTTTCAGCATCAATTGTATTGTCTTATCAGACACAGCAAAAAATGGATCGCATGTGCAGCCAGGAGACTCCTTCGTCTACAGATGGGAGGTGAGAGAGGGGCCATCAGAGAGTGACCCACCCTGTATCTCCTATCTGTACTACTCCTCCAGCGACCCTGTCAGAGACACTAACTCTGGCCTCATTGGCCCCCTGCTGGTGTGTAAGAGAGGTGCACTGCGTTCCAACAACACCCAGGTATGAGTTTAGCTCCTCTTCAAGGTAGTTATATCTAGGAAACAGTGTAAATTGATTGCTGACTATATAAATTATAATATAGTAAGAAGCATAAGTGAGAAAGTCAGACAGTAATAAATTGTAACGTCTAGAGCTCTTAGTAATCTTGTTCAAACAGACCTCATGGTAATATAATATCTGAAAGCAGACACAGCCATGTGTTTTTGAGTGAACTGTCTGTTATATCAAGCTGTTGTGTTCATCCAGTCCATGACGTTGCCTTCAAGGCTTTGGGGAAAAAAGAAAGATACAAATTCATATTCATAAGGACTAGAGTACCACTTTTTGTTGAAAAAAAAATAGAATCTTAATTGCTTATTTATGCCTAAATACACAGGTCAACATTTTTTTTGTAATCATCGGAAACCACAACACACAGTTTTCTAAACTGGTTTTTCATGCTGATTTCAGATCTGCTTTCAGTTTTTTCTG
The DNA here is from genome assembly GCA_037577145.1 of Brachypetersius gabonensis. NCBI lineage: Eukaryota > Metazoa > Chordata > Actinopteri > Characiformes > Alestidae > Brachypetersius > Brachypetersius gabonensis. The sequence goes on along the minus strand of JBBJLR010140127.1, from coordinate 7,976 downwards.
TCACATCAACTTTTTGTATTATGAGTATTATTAGATTTGCAATAGACTTGCAAATCTAACATGGAGATTCATTTCACCGGTCTGCTAGCAAAAATCGGCATTTTCATAGAAGTGTGTCTTTTCCTCGTATCTTTTGTTGACATTTATGAACTGATCTAAAGACTTAGCTTTTATAGTCTGCCAAATGGGGTTGCAAGCAGTGTTGGGCACATACCTTTAAAAAAGTAATTAGTTATAGTTACTAGTTACTTCTCACAAATAGTAACTGAGTTAGTAACTGAGTTACATCATTGCAAAAGTAACTAACTACCAGGCAAAGTAACTATTTCGTTACTTTAAAAAAATCTAATTTAATATAATTCTAAAATAAATATGAAACATTATACACTAATCTACACAATTTTAATGTAGTTGTCTCTTTTGCGGGTATTTTCGCAATGATTGCCCGGAAAGAATCCGACTCAACTGTAGACAACTGCAGTATGTCCTCAACTATATATCTAGATATTATTTTGTTTAATTCTGTCTGAATTAAAGTGTTAAATGCTTGCGGTAGAGAAAAATCAAGTTTTAGTTGCTTTGATGTCGTGGCTTCATCTCCTCCTTTGGTAGCAGAGCTCACGTTATCACCTGCGTTCTTAGCCACTAATTTTGTGGTGGCAGTAGATTAGAATTACTTGTCACCGACGCAGAAAGACTCTATTTTCCTGGGCATAAGTTTCACGTTACATAAACATTTTTGTCTTTCACCTCAGCGAGGAAAAAGTAGTGCTTATACGTCCAGTTTGCAAAAGCTACGTTTGAACTTGTTGGACTTTCCATCGTTGTGACTCCTGGATGTTGGTGTGTGCGACTGACCGCGTGTGCTCGTGTGTGAACACCCGCATTACTCTGCCTCCGATTGGCAAACAATGGAAAATTTACTCAATCTAAGCCAATCACCACGCGTTTACAGACCAATCATCATCACTGGATATGTGTTCCGCCCTGGCCCTGAACACACACAAACACACACACCCCAAAGAAAGAGAGGTCTTATGACTGAGAGAGAAACTGCTCGCATGAAAACCGCCTCAGTGTTCTCAGTTATTACGAAATAATCAGAATTACAAAACAGTAATTTGTTTAATTACTTGTTACTGAAAAAGTATCGCGGTTAGTAACGCCGTTTATTTTTAGCGCCGTTATTCCCATCACTGGTTGCGAATCAGGAAAGGAAAACACTAGCAGGAGTCAGGTGTTACTGCTTTACTTAAAATTCAGTTTCAGTTTGGTTTTATTTACATAACTGTTTTTACAACCAATGTTGTCACAAAGCAGCTTTAATCGCTGTTGGACAGATTGGCCTACAGAGTAGGTACAGTTTGAGTCAGTAGAGGTAGTTTTTTTTTTTGGAGTCTGAGTGAAGAATAGTTTAATAGTCTTTAGTCCACAGCAACAGGAACAACAATCTCAGCTTGAGCTTTGAACAGCAGTTGCCCTTAGATGGGGGAGGAGCATGTGAGGAGTCAAAAGCAGCCAAACCAGTCGATTACGCTTGGGGCCTCAGTGATTGTAGCTCAAGGCTGAGTTGGTGATCTGAGACCCCAGTGCTGATCAGTTAGGCCCCCTCCCTTTGGAGAAAACAGAGTTAGTCCTGCTTATCCAGGGATAATTTGTAACTGTAAATAGTGCAGGTTGAGACTCCAGCGAACCCCCCACTCCACCATCAACAAACTTGAGTGAACATAAAACCACGATTTTTTGCAGCAGACATTGGTGAAGCTTAGTAACCAGCAAGATCAAGCATAAGACCTGACACTAGCAGCTTTTGTACATTGAGAAACACAGTTTTTTCTGTTGTGAGCAAGGTTTTTTTCTGTTGTAACATCCAGTCTTTTATATCTTTAATGCAGTCCTGAGTTTTAGTTAATCTTATGTTCATCATCTGGGTCGGCAGAAATGTGTCATCTGTGTAACAGTAGAAGCTAAGTAGAATATATTTATACCTAATTGTAGCATGTACAATGTCAATAAAATAGGTCCTAAGAAAGAACCTTGCGGGACACCATATTTTACTTTGGCTAAAAGAGTATTAACAGAAGCGCACTCTCAGCCTGAGGTCTCGGAGGAGAACTCAGGGTTGGGTTTTCAAGAGAGGTGACACCAAGATGACTGGAACCACAAAGAGCACTCGGAGCTGAGTAAAATACCAAACAAACCATATCACCAAAAGGGACCAACCAGGTGTCAGGGCAGTGTGAGAGTGACCAGCTGCCTCTAGACATATGTGGCGTAAATAGAGCAAACAAACAGGCAACCGGTGACTCTAATTGGGGTCGCGGGCAAAACCAAAACGAGAGATATATAAAGGGGGAGTTCAGGATAGGGGCAGAACAGCCAGTCAAAACAAAAGTCACATAAATTCAGAGCTAAATAAAGACAGACTGTTACACAGTCATTCATAGTCCTCTAGTGAAACATTAATTAAACTGAATTTTAGGTAAGATCTTCAAATTAGGATTTTGTCTCTATGGGGAACCTATCAATTTAGTGTACATGACCAATACAAATTATTTTGGCATGTTTCATGAAGTGTGATTCATCTAAAAGATTACTTTTCATCTTTAATATCCTAAGAGAGATGTGGACCACGAGTTCTTCCTGCTCTTCACTGTTTTTGATGAGAATCTGAGCTGGTACCTGGATAAGAACATTCAAACATATGGGACAAATGAGTCCAACCTACAGAATGAAACCTTCATGGAGAGTAACAAGATGCATGGTAGGCTGCTCATTCATACACTTGGTCATCCCAGCATTATCTCATCAAGTAAAACAAAGACCAGTGACTTTACTTGGGTTTGAGTAAAGCAGGAGCAAGTTTTCCCACACCAATACAAATTAGTGCAGTCAAGTCTGGGTGAAAACCATCCTTCTCTGGTCAACACTGGATAGCGAGAGAAAACAAAACAACATCACTATGGAGACGACTAACAATATATAAGAGGCAGAAGTATACAGACTAACCCACTGATGACCAGCAGGGTCTATAATTAGCAGTTCCAGATCAGTTAAGAGTCTGTAATTAGTAGCTGCAGCTTCTGTTGGAATCTGTGTGGTTAGGGGGTTGGCACTACATGCAGGTGACCTATGGTGGTCTAACTGGTCTGGAGGAGAGGTGTGCAAGAGACCCTGATGATGGTGGATCTGGTCTAGGAACAGGTGAGCATCATGCTGGCCAATCAAACTGAATGGGTGGGGCAGCCCTCAGCTGTTTTAAAATAAATTGACATTCCTGTAAAGGATGTGCAAACTTATTTTCAAGATATAATATATAATATTAAACATAGTATATAATATTAATAGTATATAATAATGTAAAACATTATATGAAGAATGCTCTGAGTAGTTATGTCTTAATCTTAGACAGGTACATCATGAATGTAATGTCACTGAACTATTAAATCATACTTTTTCATCTCATTCCTGTGTGTGTGTGTGTGTGTACGTGGTACAGCAGTGAACGGCTACATGTATGGAAACCTGCTGGGGCTAGAGGTGTGTGAGGATGCCCGGGTCAGATGGCACCTGCTGGGGCTCGGCACAGAGGTGGACGTGCATTCAGTTCACTTTCAGGGCAACACCTTCCTCAGAGAGGGCACCACCCGCAACACAGTCACCCTGTTCCCACACACTGCTCACAGTGTATTCATGCACCCAGACACAGCTGGTCAGTCGTGATTTTACAATTTACAGTGTTTTATAGAACTTGACATACTGACATTTCTCTTAACACTTACAGTGCTGGAAACAGTAAAGAGTTCAAATCAGTCCACAGAGAAAAAAGATCAAAAACAGTCGTTTTCACAGAATAGAATCAAAAAGTGCCATGAAGAATTTCTGTCATTGAATACCTACTTTTGATGAACCATGTTGGAAAAGGTTGAGTGTGAGGGACCTTTTATTGTTTTAAAAAACATTAGATAATGTGATAGTCCTGTACCAGTTTAATGGTTCATCCATAAACCTTTACATTATGTGGAGGTTCTTGAAACTTTAAAAAGTTTTCTTCAACCGTTCATTTAAACATTTTTAGGGATCAGGAATGGTTCTTTTAGACTATTGTGCATTGAACAACGTTTGGGGATAGAACCCTTTTTAGTGCTTTCATTTTTTATTTTAAAACTGAAAGTTTACTCTCACGTTCACCTTAAACTGATATTATGTTGGCTAATGTGGTTAATATTCTTTTTTTGAATCAGTTATATTTTTGAGTAGTATTTGAATACATGTGACTGATTTACCTGGAGGATGCTAGAGCAAGAATGAAAAGTACTCATTTTCTCATTGTCACATGTGTGAAAACAGGGCTGTTTGAGGTGAGCTGCCGAGTGAGTGAACATTACATGGGAGGGATGCGGCTGCAGTACAGAGTGAGCAGGTGTAGGAATAGCTCATCTGCTCCCACCTGCCGTCCTACTGTGCACTACTTCATTGCTGCGGAGGAGGTGGAGTGGGACTACTCACCTGAGCGCACCTGGGAGCTCCAGAACTTTAATGCCACAGAAGAGGACAGGTAAATACATACATACCCATATTATTAACAATCAAACTGCCATTTTTGCAATAAAAGGCTGTTATATAGTATGTAAATACAATCAAACTGTATGGTCAAAAGTATTGGGACACACCTGTTTTCTAGGGTTTGGGCTACGCCCCTTACTTCCAATGAAGTGCAATCTTAAAACTTCGGTATACCAAGACACTTCAGCCAACACCATGCTGACAACTTTGGACACAGCTTGGGGAAGAACCTTTTCTATTCCAGCATGACTGTGTCCCAGTGCACAAAGCAAGGTCTAGACATGACTGGATGAGTTCAGTGTGGAAGAACTTGAGCCCTGACCTCAACCACATTCAACACCTTTAGGAAGAACTAGGGTGGCTGTAGCTCAGTGGGTAGGGTACTTGCCTCTGGACCAAGAGGTCATGGGTTTGAATCCTATCTTCAGCATACCACCACTGGGTACCTGAGCAAGACCCTTAACCATGACTGTCCCCTGTAGCTGGGTAATTGGGTAACGCTTTGGATAAAAGCATCTGCTGAAAGCCGTAAATGTAAACTGGAACAGAGATTGCGAGGTGTAATGGTCTGGCGTCCCTATATTTTGTCCATAGAGTGTATATGAAAACTATGCCACAAACCAGTCTGGACTGTTTTTCACATGAGCAATACACAGGACAGCCAGTCAGAGCAAAGGCAAAGTTCATGCCTGCTTTGTTCTAAAGAATTAAGGAAGGTGGGGAATAGTCATGTAAACATATGACAAATGCCATAAAGTGATAAGATAAAAATAAAAGGACAATTTAGGATACAGTCCCTTTGCTTAGCAGAATAATATCAGGGTGTTTTTTCAGTTTTATCATTTTATAATTTTCATCCAAATTAATCTATAGAATGCACAACCTTTCATAATGCCAAACTTGAAGTAGCCATGCTTTGTGTTGATATTAGAGCTATCTTCATTTGTTTGTTTGAGCTATCTTCACTTTTAGATTCTCTTGAGTTTGTAATGGATACTCTATTTCACAGTCCAGGCAGTATATTTGTGGGCATGGGTGAGAACAGACTCGGCTCCAAATATAAGAAAGTGGTTTACAGAGAGTATACTGATGCCACTTTCAGCACCATGAAACAACGGCAGCCTGGAGAGAAATATCTGGGAATATTGGGTTGGTTCAAAATTGTTTTCTGCTAAACGTTTTAATATTGATGAGATGAATTGTAATCAGAGTAAGGTTGTGATGTTATAACCCTACAGTTGCTGTAAATATGTTTGTGTTTAATTAGGCCCGGTCATCAGGGCAGAGGTTGGCGAGGTTCTTCAGATCACGTTTCTGAATAAGGCTAGTCGGCCGTACTCTGTACAGCCTTATGGAGTGAAGACTTTTCCTTCAAATCCACAGCCTGTACCACCTGGTACGTAACATCACCAATTGTCTCTTACAGTAGTCACCTGCCCTTCCATCCTAAAAGCAATTTGCTGCAGATGCTGCCTTTGGCAAGCCGAAATAGCCTAATCAGTAGTCTTATTTACAAAGAAGTGTATGTTGTTGTATAGTGTTGGAGTGTGAGCCTAAGTTCAGAACAGTTCAAATTAAAGTTGAAGAAATGCAGCAGCAAGGGTCTCAGTAGCCGTGGTCTGGTGGGAGCAGCGCAGGATTGTTCATCCCAGCCGGGGCTTCACATAAATCCAAACATTTAACTCCTCCTTCATAATTTGTATTGATCCATGCAGTGGCTTTCCACCAATATATCCAAATCTCGCCAAGATTGGTACATTCTATTACTCCGCCTTTACTGTTTTTACACCAATAGTTAAAAAACCTTAAGAGTTGTCATTTTTATTTGTCCCAGCCCTGTCTGCTACCAATATTTCACAGATGTCTCCTTCTTAGTTTTTAAAAAAAAGGTGCACAGTTCTATCATGCCTATTAAACGGACAAATGCAGAGATGCTCAGACATATACTCTGGTATGTAACACAACACTGACAACAACATGGTAGAGGAATGGTAGTATCGAGCAGCAGTGATGCTATTGTTTTTTACCCTGGCCACTTTATTAGAAACACCTGCTTGGTACACACTATAAGTGTTCAGGTCATTGTTTTGTTTATGTTAATCCTTTTCTAACCTTTTATTTCTCAGTTTCTGACCATGCAAACCAGCCATGAAAGTTGGCTTATGAAATTAAATAGGCATGCGGCACCTTTGATTGCAGGAAACATGACTGTGTCCCACTGGAGTGTTCCAAAGAGGTCCGGCCCAGGCATCTCTGATCCCAACTGCATCTCCTCTGCCTACTACTCTGCTGTGGACTTTATTAAGGTGATTAAAATAAGTCTTGATTCTTGATTTCTAATTTAGGAAAGGAGGAGACCATGCCATGCTTTACTATGGCATACTGATACACGACATGGACAAAAGTATTGAGACAAGCCAGTGAAGCGTAGTCTTAATGCTTCAGCAAACCAAGACATTTTGGACAAGGCCATGCTTACTTTGTGGACACAGTTTGGGGAAGAACCTTTTCTATTCCAGCATGACTGTACCCCAGTGCTCAAAGCACGGTCCATAAAGACATGCTGGAGGAGTTCAGTGTGGAACTTGACAGTGTGGAACTTGACTGGCCCGCACAGACTCCTGACCTCAACCCCATCCGACACCTTTGGGATGAACTGGAACGGAGATTGTGATCCAGACCTTCTCGCCCAGCATGAGTGTCTGACCTCATAAATGCTCTACAGAATGAATGGACACAAATTCCCACAGAAACTCCAGAATCTTGTGAAAAGCCTTCCAAGAAGAGTGGAAGCTGTTATAGCTGCAAAGGGGGACCAACTCTATATTAAAGTCTATGTATCTGAATGCAATGTCATTCAAGTCCCTGTTGGTGTAATGGTCAAGCGTCCCAGTACTTTTTTCCATATAGTGTACATCTCCGTTGCTAATCAGACGTCATTGTAAAGGATGTGTATGTTCTGTCATTTAAAAATTAAATCCAAAGGACATTCTTCTATTGCTTGATGGCTTATTGTGATGTAGGACACAGTGAGTGGACTGATCGGACCTTTAGTGATCTGCAGAAACGGAACACTGGACCGGGACAGACTGAGGCTGGACATCGATCGAGAGTTTGCTCTTCTCTTCTTTATCTTTGATGAAAATAAGTCATGGTACCTGGAGGAGAACATTAAAACGTACTACAACAGCTCACTCCCTCTGCTTAGAGACGAAGACTTTCAGGAGAGCAACAAAATGCACGGTGAGGCATTGGACACTTGAAGCCATCAGTGCAGCTTTGTGCAAATTGCATGACTAAATCATGCGCTGTGTCCGAAATCGCGCACTTGCACACTTTTAGTGCGCAATTTTAGTGCGTAGTGCGTTCACACTGAAAACCAAGATAAATTCAGTGCACTGAAAGTACCC
>JBBJLR010140066.1:0-16404 GCA_037577145.1 Brachypetersius gabonensis | reverse complement strand
CACACACACACACACACACACACACACACACACACACACACACACACACACACACACACACACACACACTCAGATGTTGAGACCTTGTTACAGTTGCGTTTGAAGTGTCTAAAAATAGGGCAGCAGAGATACGCAGATAAATTAATGATAAAGGTAGACGCTTCTACTTCTCACTTTTTTAGAACACGCTCACAATAACACAATGCATGATCAGCTGAAATACACCAATGGTTCCACTAATCCTCTCATCACATATCACCCCCTGAAATCAGCCTACCATGATATAAACACCTGATAGATGAACATACAATTCAACTACACTGATCTGAAGGTGGTTTCCTCACTATCATCTTTCATAAACACTTGAATAATTACACATTTTGAAATATCCTAAATGTTTTCTACAGTTTGTCCATATATGTTTAGTCCAAGTGCTGGCATGCTCAGGTCAAATTTACTTGTAATGCCACTTTGAACAGAATTTAAGGCTGATACCTCCAGAACTAGATTTGGAGGACCCTAAGACTGAAAACCAGTACTAAATTGGTAGCGGTTCCTGGCTGGTCAATACTGAAATATGGATTCCTGGACAAGTGGTGCTTCATTTTTTTCACTAAATCATGAAGAGTAAAATCAATAAAACATTTCATGATAAATGGACCAAAAGAAACAGCAAACCAAATACATTATCGATCATTTTAGCAAAACCTAAAAATGATTGGTATGGCACCAATACTGGTATGCTGGTAGAGATACTGAGATGACATATTGATCTAGTGTTTGATGTGATAGTGATATATAACCAGTAAAAGTACACAAGGTAGTATTTGTATGGTTCTATGCATTTGTCATAGCCATGTCTCCTACGCCATGTCCCCAGTTCTCTCAGTCCCCAGAATGCTGAGCCTGTACTCCTCAATATTGGCACGCCTGGCTCAATAGTATTCCTTAAACGGTGGAACACATATGTGGCCATGCAGTGATCCAGTGAATCATATTCAACACCCTCGGAAGCTGGGTGCCGATAAAGGGTGCCGATAAAGAACTTCTTTATTCACATTTTCCTGTATTCTCTGAATAAGCACACTATGAATTTCTCCTGCGGGTGCATCTCTGTCTCCATTTGCCAGCTGCTGTTGTTGCATTGTTTTTGACACAAGGTGCCAGGTATCTGCATCTGCATCAGTTGACCTTAAAATTCCCATTCAGTATGAAGGTAAGTTGCTTAAAAACTTTTGGCATGTTTTATCTGTCAAGCATTGTTGAAAACATTGTTGAAAATGTTTATGACCCGCTACTCATTTAAGACTGAGAAGTGAAAATGTCCTAACAGTTAACCACCAATGTAAATGGGGACAAGCAGCAGATTTCAATTACATAAAATTAAATTCTATGTTGTAACAAAGCAGCTTTACTGAACCCAGGTCTGAATGTCTGAGTGGCTTCAGTGACGTTTGGCTGCAGCATTAGATTTTGTAACTACATTAGCCTTTAAAAAACTGATTATTTATTCCATTACTTCGAAAACTGAGAAAATATTGAAACCAGAAAATAGAAGAGTTATATATGAAATGAAAAAGGAATGAAGCTCATGTAGGCAACCAGAAACGCATGCCATTTACGGAACCATTCAATAGTCTCCCCAGAGCGCTTAGTCTAATCCCTGCTCCATCACTGCAATTAGATTTCCTAAAAGAGGAAGAGTCTGAACTGAAGGAAAAATAGGGAAGGAAGGGAAAAAAGCAGGTGATATGTCACATGATCAGAGAAGGAGAAGACAGCAGCGAAGCTCTTATTGACCTGAGTGCTGCTGAAGCCACACAGACATTCAAACTGCCAGCACAATGCCAAGGCCATGGCTCCACAAAAGCTTTTACAAGGTTTTTTCATCTCTGCCGAACACATTCACAGCCGTACTATTACCAAAAGCCTTCAAGAAGCCTTATCTTGAATGTAGCTTCTCTGATTCCCTCATATTACCACTGAATAGCCAAAGAAGGGGCTGAAGAAACAGAAGGGGAAATCATTTTAGTCGTCAGCTGGCAATGAGTATCTTTTGCAACCGAGTCATTTTATTTTATATTAACCGATAAAATATTTTATATTTTATATTTTATTTATTAACCGAGTCACTTTGTGATGAAAAAACACAAAAAAAACCTTTGTGCCATTTCAAAAATATAAGAAACAAGTGTGTAGTGTTTGTAGTACATTTATGATTTGCTGTCTGGTTAAAAACCAATTTAATAAAATCTAACTATCTGTCCCCTATTGAAATCCACAGCATTATAATCTTTTGCATAGTATCACACTGAATTGCATGGTGATGAATCAAGCCTTGTCAAATCACACTGCATCACAATGAAGTGAATTGTGTCGCATTAGTAGTTGCTTCGTATTCATCTTCATTATACGGGATCGTTGGTAATTAGGGAAGCACCGAATATTTGGCCACCGATAATTTTCGGCCAAAAATGGCCAAAAAATGCGCCAGATTGGACTAGAGTCAACATGTCTGCTGTGTGGGCATTTCAATATATCTAAGAGAGACACATGGAAAGCTGTTGGTGAAGCGAGCAATGGTGAAATTTCTACAGGGGGTGCATCCACAAAGACTTTCTCAATGTCGGGATTAATTTATCATATAATATTAAAACATCCTCATCGAGCACAGAAGAAGCACGACGCTTCAAGCAACGCTGAAAAGGCATGAACGTTTTCCAGTTAATATAAGGGCTGCGTCAGTCTTTGTTTTGATACACTTTTGTTATAGGTCTACAGAGAATGTTATTATCTTTCAACAGTTTTGAAAGCACTATCTGTTCTGAATGCACTTTGTTCATGCACTTCGTTCAGAATATTAAAATTCACTTGTTTTATGAGAGAAGATATTTAATTGAATAATATTTCAGCTATATTGCTTTTAGGCTATTCATGAGTGGGGCCAAGTAAAATATTTTACTCAAAATTTGATTTTAAATTGTGTATTGTTTGAATGCTAAATAAATTATTAATAATAATAATGTAACAATAATTTCTTTCTGTTTTTCGGTTTCAGGTTTTCAGCCAAGTGTTTCGGCCAATAGAAATCATTTTGGTGCATCCTTATTGGTAATGCATCGAGATCAGTGCAGTACATCAACCTCAGTAATGGAGATGCATATCCCAAACTAAAACACATTTAAAACGCATATCCCAAACACATTGACTAGAAACTATCTCAATGTGTACAATTCAATACGTAGCCTAGTTATCCCTTAGGGAACATGGTTAACCTAGTAAAGGCAAGTAACAATTGAAAAAAATGTCAACTAAACCTATGTAATACACTTCAATTTGACACACTTCAATTTGAACCATACATTAAGTGAAGTAAAGTGAAAGCGACCATTCTGTCATAAGTGAACACACCACAGCACACAATTATTCCTCTGCATTTAACCCATTCACCAAGAGAGGCTGCAGGGAGTCAGAAACACAGCACCCATGGAGCATGATGTGGGGATGGTACTTTGCTCAAGGGTACCTCAGAGATTCTACTAGCAGTCCTGGGATTTGAACCCATGACCTTCTGATCACAGGGGCAACTCCCTAACCACTAGGCCACCAGCTGCCCCATTATGAACCGTTATTTACATTACATCCACTGTATGAGGAGGTATGGGAACAACCGAGTGCCTGCCCAGCTTTAAAATGTGTCAAAACCCAGAAACAAAGCAGTGATTCCAAAAGCTGAAACATCCATGGATTAGAAAAAAAATAACCAAAGGCTAGCAAAGTGCTCATTAAATTAAGAAGCAAAGAGAATGAGTTATTACTGAAAAATTAAGTTTGAAACATTTGGTAATGTATTTATGAATTTTATTCTTTTATTTTAAACTTTTGCTGCAAAATGAACGCTTTAGGAGCTTATTTAATTAAATATTCAAATATTCAGTTAAAAGATTCAGATACAATACAAATGAGTAATTGCTCTGGGGGTCCAGCAAATGACTCAATCAGTCCAAGATTTTTACCAGAAATAATGTCAATAAGTCAAGCGTAAGCCAAATTATGTTCAGGTTTTGAGCATTGACACGCACAGAAATCTATTTACATTATTGCATAGACAATAAGAAACCAATAACTCAAATGTTAAATACTCACATTACATTAGTGACTGCATTCTTTTGCGTTTTACTTGAGGAACAATGCATACGTTTAATCTCCCTATTCTACTATTTCGCATCTTTTGCATATGTATAATGTCTTTGAACATCTGAGTAATCCCTGAGATATTAATAAAAAACATAAATGGCAATGAGTATTTTAATGTATTTGCTTGTGCAAACCATTATATTAGTGAATGTCCATCAGCAGGTGTAATACTCAGATTAGACCATAACAATTCAGAATAAATCATTCATAGTCTCATTGCTCTGTCAGGCTGAGGGTTTGCCAAATCCCCTCTCTCACCTCAGGGTGAGTTTCCTGCTGGTGCGCTGGATGACACACAGACGGTGTCAGAACAGAGATTTCTCACTGATATTCTCACAGCTGTAGCCTGAACTGCCTGTGAAGTCTCTTTTTTTTGTTACTCATGTGTAGTGGGGCTATTTGTCAATAAAATCTGTGCCGTCTCACAGTGAAGGTTGGCTACCTGTACACATGTTTGAAAGTTGGCCATTTGATAATCTGTAAACTGTCCACATCGTTAAGCTGCCACACTGCATCCAGGGTGTCATTCAGTTGTTATTATCTCCCTACTACCTTAACTTTCTAAAATGTTTAGTGTGTCAAAGTTATTATTACAGACAAAGTCATTTTAAGGTATTAAGACTGGAGCTTGAATCGTTTCGCATTTATCTCCTTATTTAACCCTTCAATGTGAATGTGAACAAGTGACTATTTGTGTATTTTAATCTCATCTTTTCCTTTAATAACTTGGTTTCTCAATGGTATATTTATTCCAATTAAGTAAAAAAATCATTCTTCTAACGAAGCTAAAAAGTCACATTCTTTTTGTGTGCCACAAACTACCATTCTAAGCAAGCAAAAAAGAATATACGCCACATTTATACTGAACAAAAATGTAAACGCAACACTATTGTTTCTCCTTCCATTTTTCATGAGCTGAACATTTTTTACATACACAAAAGACTCAATACTCTCAAATATTGTTCACAAATCTGTGCACATCTGTGTTTGTGAGCAACTCTCCAGTACTGTATTTTATTGTAACTTTTGGAGAAGTAATAAGCTAAATTGTTTCCTGTGTTTCCTGTATATATAGTGAGGTATATACAGCTTGTGGTCTAGTGGTTAGGGTGTTGTGGTCAAATCCCAACAGTGTCATCACTGACTGCTAACTGGGCGCCCCTCGTTAGTGGCAGCCAACTGCCTTTTCTTAGTGAAAGGGTTAAATGCAGAGAAAGAATTTCACATTGTTCACACTGTGTGCTGTGCTGTGACTATAAGTGTCCACTTTATTTTATAAATGTCTGGTGGTGACGTGCAGAGCATCTCCACCGTTCCTCCCACTGTTCCAATCTAGAATCAGCCATTTAAAAATGCCAGCCGATTTAGTATGCTTTAACCCTGCATAAATACAGATAGCAGCACTGTTTGTCCACCAACACCAACGTCTCCCTCTCCTCTGTGCTTCTATAGTATTTTAACTGTTTAAAACTGTCTACATCTGTCACCTCTAAAACATGACAAAATATTCCACTAAAAACTACCAATGATTTCATTCAGTAGCGTATCCTTTCAAAATCTTGGCATGCCACTGTAGTCTCATAGCACTGCTTGCCTATTGGCAAACAAAAGACACCTAAAGATAAAAAATGGTGTGTGATCAGAGGTGTTTCTTTAAAGATTAATAAAATGTTCCTCCAGTGCGTCAGCAGCAGTTCAGCTGGAGACGTGTAAGCTCTCCTACTGAGAGGACGCGGCTGAAGACAAGGCCTGCATCTTGTTTTGGCTCGTCTGCTGCTTTCTAAGTGTCTCTGAGTTATAGCACAGCCACTGGGAAGAGAGGCACAGCATCTGTTACCTGATAGAGTCATCCATCTTACCATGTGTGTCTAAACCACACACACACACACACACACACACACACACACACACACACACACACACACACACACAAATACTCACATATTGATTCACTCAGACAGATACACAAATGAATGCACAAACGCAACAACAAGGTAATTTGTTACTTGTGCATGCTCACAGATATAAACGAAACATTCAACACAAACACACACCAGCTTTCCCCTGTGCAAAACACAACAAGATGTCAAATATGGCTGATTACAGACTTAACAAACCCATTTTCTACTAAAGAGCTGCTATACACCATGACTTCTCTCCATGACTGCTGATGATAAAGAGCTGCCTTTTCACCAAATGCATTCAATTCAGAGGTGTGTGAACAGAGACCTTTGTTTAAGAAAGCAAAAATTATGCATTCATCTCTGGAGTATTAAGTTCTCTTAAATGTGCTGACAGCTGACTTGCACTGCAGCAAAAGCCAGCTATACCACTGAACTTGCAGCAGGAAGAGTTCATCTTACACTTGTATAGATTTACTGGAATTAAAATGTAATGGATAAATCCTCATACTGTAAATTGATCACATTTGGTAATTAAATACCTCTATTTAAAAAAAACTAATAAATAAATTGAATAAAGCCAGTGTGACACTTTCAAAGCTAATTACATACCTGCAAAGCCCTTATATAACATCAGGATTCAGCTTCTCTTACTGGACAACCATCTAAGCATACATGTATTTAGGCATAATAATGGAAACACGTACCAATGTTTTTAAACTGGTGTAGGTTGAGCTCGTAAACAGATTTTGAAATTTGTAGTTGATCTGAATGATATTTATTACAATGCACACTGAATCAGACTACAACTACTTTGTGTATTTACTGACCACATGCATCTCTTGAGCGGATGTTTTTAATATGAAGTTTTACCACCATGGCTGAACTGCTGTTCTAAAAATGGTCCGAAACCCAAATAATCTTCAGTCAGTGGTGGCCATAGGGTGGTCTCTTTCAAGTAATGGACAAGGTTAAGGGGTCTGAACAGTCACTTCTTATATAAATTTAAAGTGCACCTATGGGGTATGCGTATCCGGTAAAATCCAGCCTCCGCTCCATTGATGTCAAACTCTATATCATACAGAAACAAGCAATGGACCTGAGGCCACAAAGCTTTCTCCACACTCCCTGCCCAAACACATTCAAGACTGCACCAATCTGTTCAAAATTCAGCACTGGTTTAATGTGTGATTAATGGTGTGTTATACATTTCATTGAGTTTGTTCTTATGATTTTTTATTACACATGTAAGATGTCTTTAGGTACCCTGAAAAATGTTTTGTAAATATAATATATTGTTATTATTATTATTAAAATGGTCAATGAGTACGAATGCCTAATAAACTGGTATCTCAGTGCACATTTAACTCAATGTTAAGAAAAGCTTAAGACTTTCTCCTTGCATCTCAACAAATATGCTCCTTTATGGAATAAACTATGATGAATAACAGTGTATCAGTGTTTCAGACTGAGAGTATTTCGGACTGTCATGCGTCTCAGAAGCAGAAATGAAACCTGACTTGCAGGGTTTATCGCAATGCAGTTATTTCTGTTCTGTTTTATTATTCTATTGTATTCTATAGTACAACATTTTTCTTTAAAAACACATTCTATTTTGCTCAATTCTACTCAGTTCTATTATTCTCCAACACTACCATTCTATCCTATTCCATTCTACAGTTATATTGATTCTATACAATCCAAACAATTCAACACGTCTCCAATTCAATTCTACTCCTTTCTATCCTAGTATGTCATACTAAGCCATATCCTGTTCTATTCTTATATTCAGTTGCACTCAGTAATACTCTGTTCCTTTCTTCTACTCAAACTATTACTGTTACCTAATTCAGTTTTACTTTGGTTTTTATCGTTTATCTATCAAATAGGCTCACATTCCTTGTCCTCTTCTTGCACTTACAGTGTACACACCTACTAAGATAACATCCAGCATTTTCTTGCGGCTCAAATGCCATATGACAGTTCAGAAGTGAGACATCTACACAGCATACGGGCCAAAAGTACATGCCAGGTGTATCGCATGGTAGCCATATGAGTCCCTCATATGCCAGCAAAGCGATTATTGACATTTTAACATCAGTCCTCGCCTCTCTCAGTGTGTCAGCAGTGCTCGGAGAGTTTAAAGCTCTGAGAGTGTAGCCCTCTGCTTTAGCTTACCTTTGACTCGGGCTGGCCTGTGACAGTCCCCGGGGAATGCTGGAAGTCCCGCTGGTTCTGAGGCTCATTCTCTTTCTCGTTGATTTCTGTCATTTTCTCCCAGTCAGGCAAGCTGCATTTGATAAAGAACCATGTGCACGATTAAGATCTACTTCACCTACACTTTTACCTCTACCTACGTTTAGTTAATCAAAATGTACCTCCACCTAAGCTTGCCTCCCCAATGTTTACCTCATCCGCAGTTACCTCACCATTTACTTCACCTACCCTTATCTCACATTACTACCTAGACTTATCTCGTTTACCTCTATTTTAACACATCTCACCAACCGTTACCTCTACATACACTTTCCACCAACATTTACAACTACTCTCTCATCAAAATGTACCTCACCTACACACACCTACACCTCTCACCAAGATTTACCCAGACCTACACTTATCTCACCTACACCTCTCACCAAGATTTACCCAGACGTACACTTATCTACCTCATCTACACTTCTGACTGTTTACTTCTGTCATTACTTATCTCACCAACCCTTAACTCTATGCACACTTCTCATCAAAATTGACCTCACCTACACTTCTTACTAACACTTACCTCTATGTACACTTATCTCACCAACAATTACCTTTACTTATACTTATCTTAAAAACATTTGCCACTACCCACACTTATCAAAACATTCTTCACCTCACTGACACGTCACCAGCATCTACCTCACCTACACTTATCTCATTAACATTTGCCTATATCTACATTTATTTGATCAACATTTTCCTCACCAAAATCTTTCTCAACATACCTCATCAAAATTTGTCTGACCACTTACCTCACCAAAATTTAACGCTATTCGCACGTATCTCACCAATATTCACGTCTATGTACACTTATCTCAACAAAACATATCTCACCTACACAATCACCATCATGTGCCTCTGCCTGTTTTATTCCGACATGTGCCCCACCGGAGGCCACTCCAAATGATCGCGCGTCCGATAGGAGAAAAAAGTCCGTTGAAAACGACTCCAAAAGCAGCTCTCTTATGAACAGTAAAGGGGATTTATCCCTGAACCCCGAATCTCCTCTGTATCCTGTCCCTCAGAGGTTCTCAGCAGGTCCGGACATCCAGGCGCGCACTAAACAAACCCCGCGCTCCGCTCCGCAGCTCCAGCGCACTGCCCGCTCTCGCGCTCTCGGAACTTTGATTTGCCCGAAAGCTCGGCTCTGATTGGACGGAGCAGAGACACGTCACGTGCGCGCTTTAATCTGATTGCTTCAGGTCGGTTGATGCAACAGCAGCAGATAATCCATGGAACACTTTGTTTTGGGATGACGCGAGAAAAATCAGCAGCAATATGGACGTGTGTCTTTTAACCAAGCTGGCTCAACTCTGCCTCACCTTCATGAGTCAGTGACTCTCCAGTTTAACGTAAACCTCCAGGTTGTGGTAATATTTCAGGATTTTCTATAGAATTCCAACAAAAATTATATTCAAGTATTATACACTCAATGGACAAATGTATTGGGACACAACTGTTTTTTCAGGGTTTGGGCTAGGCCCCCTACTTCCAGTGAAGGACAATTTTAATGCGTCAGCATACCAGACAACGCAATGCTTCCAACTTTGTGGGCACAGTTTGGTGAAGGCCCTTTTGTATTCCATCATTACAGTGCCCTAGTACACAAAGCAAGCTCCATAAAGACATTAGGTCAGTGTGAAGGAACTAAACTGGCCCACACAGAACCCTGACCTCAACCTCATCTAACCCTAACCTTTAGGATGAACGGGAACAGAGATCGCAAGCCAGGCCTTCTCCTCCAACATCAGTGCCTGACTTTATAATTATCTACTGAATCAACGGGCACAAATTCCTACAGAAACACGACAAAATCTTGTGGAATGCCTTCCAAGAAGCGTGGAAGCTGTTATAGCTGCAAAGAAGGACCAACTCCATATTAAATTATATGTGTCTGAATGCAATGCCATTTAGGTCCCCTGGTGGTGTAATGGTCAGATGTCCTGATACTTTTGTCCATTTAGTTTAGTTCATATTATCGTCATATATATATATTACAGGAACTTGGCTTTCAATCCGCCATCTTGTGCCTGGCAGAAGCTCCTCAGTTTAATATTTAAACCAAAACTATACTTTTCAGAGACAACTGAGACTGCCCTCATCAGGGGTCTCAGCCCATTTATTTGGAATGCTAAAGCTCAGAAAGTATGGGGTGTGAGCAACAGTAAAGTTCGTCAGGACAACATAGTTCGTCAACCTATGCCATTAATCCACAAATCCACACCACCTTATTGAAGATCTGAATGTGAACTGAGCAGACTGAGAAACATTTTGTGGATGTATTTACAGAAAAGATTTTTGTGACTGAGCTGAACGACTACAGTACAAATGGGAAATTAGTTTTTTGCCTGCCTATTCCTTCAATGAATAGTACGCTTTGGGAAGGGCTCTGGTCTGGATTTACTCTAATGGATAAAGATCAGACTCATCTATAATTGTCAGTGCACTATGCATTCTAGACTTAATCTGGGATTACAAAAGATCAAGAGTGTAGTTCCTATTATAGGTCCCACTGTGTCTACTTTTACCTGTTCTCCATCATGTGGGCTTTAAAATTAGCCCCTTGGCACACGTACCAAGCTAATTTTGGAACACATCAAGCTGTTTCTTCTGCCAGCATGCAGTGTGGATTTAAAATGCACATCTCAAGTATCAATTTGCTCTTTATACTAAAAAAAGAAAGGAGTGGGGCTTTGTACGATGTGAGACGTCCAGGGAGGCTCTCTTTGGACAGCACTTCTTTTGATTTGGACGAAGTGATCCTGCTGTTTATTTGTGGGTTATTCTAATCCACTCCAGTAAATCTCCCAGCTGTGCTGCCGTGGACATGAGGACAGCTTGCAGCAGGTCAGTGCAATTTGGGTAAAAGGTCAGACAGAGTTGATCTACGGTAGAATACTACTAAGTAGGCAATTTACTGTCACCATATCTTGGCCACTTATATTTCCATTGTGATCATATTAAGTAGCTTTGCCACTTAACTGAGTGTGCAATTGACTATATAAATAAATATATTTTTATTACAGTATTTAATAATTTGTATAAGTTGATATTTATTTATTTAAAGGTATTGCAGTCAGAAACCAAGTTAAAATGATAAAATCATTTTAAAATCAAGCTCCTCTGAAAAACTCAATACGGAAAATGTAAAACTTCCATTGCAGTCCATGATATAAAAATGTTGTTGTACTTATGAACATTTATAGCACCTACAGACATACACGCAACATAAACTGGACTATTATTCATTTTAAAAGCATAAATGAATAATAATGTTGTGCTATTACCACTTCTGTGCTAGTTAGCCTGCTGTAGACCCTTCACCAGGCTTCATATGTTTTACTTTCACTTTCACTTTTTGAACCCATGCATTTTGGCCTTTCCTCCACACAGTAATGGCGTTTTAGGTCAGTAAAAAGCTCAGTTTCTGCATTACTGTCCATCCGGTATGAAGGAGATCGGCGTCAGACTCAGCTTTAGATGCTATTATATTCAACACAGACACTGTCTCTGCCCACTGTTTCTGGTAATGACGCCCCCCCCCCCCCAAGGCTATACAGTTTAAGGTTATATCTCCGCATGCTTTTGAGAATGTTTTTGCGATTGCGTGTGGACAAAGATATTTTTAAAATATGCTGTTCTATTCTTATAGAACAGCATGATGAAAGGAGAAAATGAAAGGAGAAAATCTTTGTTTTCAGAAATAACTGTGTATGTGTGGACACATCAAAGCTAATTTCACTTGCACATGGCTTTATTTGAATGATAACTTCACAGCCCTTATTTTCTGCCAACCAGTATTTTGCCCAATCCAAAAATGTAAAAATAAATCATAAAAATCATACAGAGCATTCACAATTAGTTGATTAAATTTGATTTCTCACTGACAGTGTCGCAATCCGACCATGTCTGGACAGAGAAATGGAGTCACAGGCGAAGACTTCCATGATGAGATGATTTATTGAGAATAACACAAGCAGAACAGGAAAACAGACATGAGGAACGAGGAGGACATGGACCCGGTAAAGGTGAGGGAGGACCAATAACATTGACAACCAGGGGTGTCAGAAGCATTTTTAATGTGAGGGGGATGCATTGGTTTACGAATGGGGTTGGGGTTTGGGCATGGGGCGGGGTTTGGGTGGGGGCAAGGTTGCTGCGTGCGTTTTAGGTGGTGGAGGTGTTTGGAAAAGCCCGTTTGAATCTTGAATCTTTCGCAAAAGAATCCACTCCACTGCACTGCAAAGAGTCAAGATTCAGCAGCGCTGGGCTAACTGGGCAAATTATTTATGTTAAATGTGTGTGTGTGTGTGGGGTGGGGGGGGGGGTGGGGGGTGTGCAAACAAACGGCCCCTCAGATGGCGGTGACGCCCATGTGTACAACATAGGAGCAGCATAAATAGGGAGGTGCAAAGACAAAGGACCAATAGGACCATACAATAGTTAGCGCTAAACCTCTAGCCACCTGAAACCCCTTAATCGTTAAAGCTGGCTAGAGAGACTCAGTGAGCTGAAGAACCAAATTCATTTTCCAATGGCGACCTGTAGCAGCCGAAGACTGAGGAGCGTGACAAAAATGGAAGAAACACCATCTGGGTTTCACAAATGTACATTCGTTTATAGCTACAAATGTCATGTATTTGAAGTAAAATGGTGTTATAAATCATGTGTAAATCATGTGTTGCTAAGTAATTTTCTAAATGATCACTACATTATTTGGTTACTAATATAACTGACAGAGAACCCTACAATCAGGTTTTCACCAGATAATGAACCATGTTCTAAAACCTACAGAAAATACAGAGTATTATAAAAGTTCAATTTTGAATAACTTTCAACTTTCAACTAAACGAATATCTCCAGAAATGAGAAAAATAATATAGTCTTTTTAGTGTTTTAAAAACATCTGCTGGCGAATTTGAAAATCAAGTATTTTTTTGTTGGGTACTGTAGTAGTTACTCCCTTTTTCTCTTTCTGATCAGCGTAGGCAGAAAAACGTGAAGTATAAAATGGATTATCAGGCAGTTTGAGCATCTGAGTATGCAGTCGTAACCGTCAGAGTATGTGGACTGGTTGTGCATGTTTGTGTGTGTGTGTGTGTGTGTGTGTGCGTGTGTGTGTGTGTGTGTGTGTGTGTGTGTGCGCGCGCCACGACACAGTGGGAAGAGATGCAGGATTAGAGTCTCAGCTCACGAAGCACGAGCATCCTGCTGAACCTTTGAAAACACCTGATCCTCTTTGCTGGTGAATTTGCATACAGCCTTCACTCTCCCGCTCAGCCTTCACTCTCTCTTTTTCTTCTTTTTTCCTTCTTTATCATCAGACGTTCTTCTGCCACATTCTCTCTTCTCTCACTCTCTCTCATGCCAATCTCACACACCCTGATTCTGTTGCCATTTAATTTCTATTTTTATTTTTACCTTTTGCCAGTTCCACTGCTCTCTCCCAGCATCTTAAAACTTCCACTCCCTGATCGTGTTTCGTAACGATTTCACTTAAATGTCTGCATTGTTAATCCCTTTTCTGTTTGCATGTTTTTTGCATGGCTTGCTTGCACCAGCTTCTCTATGAGAACAAATTTATTAAATTATTGCATGACAAGAATGGCTTGGTATAAAATGGATGATAAGAGGTTGACTGATGATACGTATCCAGGTATCAGTAGTCAATGGTGAGGGCAAGACTTAAACTAGAAGCTCAAACCTGTTTGTTGTGGTGGGCTCTAGCAGTGGAAGAGCAGGTGGAATATACTACTAGTGCTAAATGCTGGGGAACCATAGTGGAGTTAGCAACAAATAAACAAACAAAGAAAAAAAACAGGAAATTAAAACTTCAAATCTGGTTGTTCTGACAGTGGATTCTACCCTCCATGGTGTTCCTTCTAAAATTCAGGCCTGTGGCTTCTCAAACTCTTTTTTGCTAACTTGGCCATTGAAACCTTTTAGGCAAACTTCATAAAATATTATATAGTGTCACATTTAATGTGTGTTCAAAATACCTCCACGTTTCTTGATATTATATGTTATTTATGACATAAAAAACATGAACGATGGGGAATTTGTAATCATCAACAAGTATACATCTATTTTAACTTTTCAGTATAGGTCCTCAATGATGATATGTACATGATGATTATAGAGACAATACATGTTGAGCTATCAATACATTTTAAACATTTTGTGTAATTATTAAAGTTCAAGGTCTTGTGACGCCAATAAAATGAAAGTTGTGTTCAAATCCTATGACAAGTTTGCAAAAGTAGGAAAATGAACCCAAAATCAAATTAGACAGAGCTGCCAAACTGCAAAGAAGAATGCATTTCTGCTAGAAAATGAGAAGAGTAATTGAGCACAAGTGCTCACATAAGCTTATTTTCTGATGTGCGAATCCAGGGTGTAGTTTTGGTGTTTTTTGGGGGGTAGTGGTGGAGCAGAGAACTCGGGGAAAAACAAAACGTTAAGCACAAAAACTGCTCACTATGCTGTCACACTACCACACTTTAGTGTCCTTCAGGCTCAATATGACCACATTTTTCACCTAGGTAGGCTCAGCTCAATTAACTGAGCAGGTTATCAGCTTGAAACAAGCATTAAGGATTTAGGGTTATCCAGTTTGCCATAGCCAGTGTAAAGTGACGTCACAATACACAATTCTATTGGTTCCCATAGAGACTCGCCTCTCTGCTCTCTCTCACCATACAATATAGAGGAGACCCAACCACAAAATTGAAATCTTTAAACTATCAACACTGGTTATCTGATCGCAAAGTTGTATACAAGTGCATTAGAGGGGGATCTAACACACAAGTCGGAGTTGGAATATGGTTAAAATATCAATCTGTCTTTTTATGAACCACAACAAACAGCAAAATATTTTTATTTTGCTAAGTGACCTGTGCTTTAGTGTCTTAAAGGCTGCTTATGAGGCTGCTGTGCCTTTAGCTTTTGCAGGGCTGATTGCTCTGTGTTTGTGACTTTGTGTCTGTTGTAGCCTGCAGATTGAGCTGATGTAACAGTGCTCATTCTGAGACTCTCTCTCTCCTGTGCGCTATTAAGGTGATTTGCCTCTCTGCCCTCTCACCATACATTATGAAGGCGACTTGACTACAAAAATCGATTCTATAAACATCTGATAAGCCACATGTCAGAGGAGGAATTTGCCAATAACTCAAACAGCTTAGGAGGAGAAGTGGTGCCAAAAAACAGATGAAATAATAATAATAATAATAATAATAATAATATTAAAACTTGAGAAGGTCAATAGTTTGGGAAATAGAAATAGAATAATTAAACAACAGAATGATAAAGTGAACAATAATTATTTATCAAGGACCCAGGAAAAAAAGGAATCAATGTCTCAAGCCTCAGGCAGCATTTTATAGGTTTCTGTGAGGAAGCTTTTAGCATTACGTTTTCAGATGTCTGATTCCACTGTGAATATGATTATTTCATACCAAACTTGAATGACTTTGTTTACACCATTTGTTTATGCAGAAATGTAGAAGAAAATTGTTGATTTTCCCATTTAATCTGAGTTAAGTAGCGTCTTCAGCAGAAATTCTGAAGCCTTATGGAGAAGAACCAAATTGGAAACAAAATAACAGTCAAAGGTATTAAATGGCTTCTGCAGCATCTGACTAAATCTGTGTGTCTTAATTAATTAGTTTATCCCCAGTCGATTCAGTACATTCCATCACATAAAAGGAAAGTGAAAAAGCACTCAAGCCTAATTTATAAAACAACACGCTTTACAAATCAGCAGAGCATGCAGATTTTTGCATTTGCATCTTTGAAAATCTTCTGGGGCCTCTCACATGGGACTGTGTGTCCCATTTCTGCTGCCTTGCAAATAATGCAAACACAGCATGCTGAAGTTAAACCGCACTTGTGTATGATATCACTAAAGCAATACTGGTGTCACAAGATACAATGGAATGATAGCATTATTGAGAAATCACATAGAACTATGCAAAAGTCTTGAGTCACCGAGCCACCCCTCAAAAAGACATGTACTAAATATATAGTACAATAGACAGATTTATAT
>JBBJLR010139994.1:0-16415 GCA_037577145.1 Brachypetersius gabonensis | reverse complement strand
ACACACACACACACACACACACACACACACACACACACACACACACACACACACACACACACACAGTGAGAGAGAGAAAGAGAGAGAGAGAGAGAGAGAGAAAAATGCCCAGCTCTGGCTCCTTGACTGCTAACACTCCTATTCGAGGAGAAGAGTGTCTGCTGGCAGCGTTCAGGGTGACACATATGGAGCGCATGTAGACGACAGGCCCTTAAATATTCATGAATGCGCTCTTGTGGGTTGACATGTGTACCGTGGCAAACTCGCGTGGGCGCGCGCGTAGGCGGCCTGCGCCAGGCTGCAGCTCTGAGCAGGGCCATAGAGCACTTTTGTGTGTGTGTGTGTGTGTGTGTGTGTGTGTGTGTGTGTGTGTGTGTGTGTATCTGTAGGCGTCTGTGTTTGGATGAAGATCTGACAAGAAAATGGTTTAAAGTTAAACTGGAGTCCAAATGTTGCTTCTTTAGTTTAGAACTAGAGCTATCATACACTATAAGCCAATAGTCACCCAAAACGTCTCTGAGTCCGCTTTTCATTAAGATGGAGTGGATTTGTAGTTTTAGGACACAGTATCACTTGCTGTGTGATGTAAAAATGGACAAAACTTTACCATGTGTTTTTTTAAGGCGTTCATGTTACTCACTCTGCAGAGTACCAGGGAACTGTCCGGGGTGTTTTGATGCCAGCAATCCCAGCTACCCTGGTAGGATAAGCTGCCCAGATAATAGATGGACAGATTGATAAATGGATGAGGGAAGGGGAAGACAAGGGTGGATTCCTAGTCTTTAAACTCTGGGGACTACTGTGTCACTCTGGGGACAAAGAGGAAAATGGACATTTCCGAAAAACATATGAGAGCACTGAGGCCGGTCATGCTGTTGGGGTTCCGTCATTCCGTTTAAGACGAGGCGCGGATCATGTACATCTGCAGCTGCGTACATTTGCCATACAAAGAAATGTTTGACTTTTTGAGTCTGACTTATCCTGGATGCAGTAGGATATACCAAGTATTGACTTGTACTCATTCAGCTCAGTCCAAACTAAATAATTAGGTTTGGCCAGTTGGTTTAATTTAAAATGTCTAAAAAGCACATTTATCGTTTTAAGTAGAACAAGAAAATTCAATTAAAAAGCTTATATGTACAGTTTTGTTTTGAAGGACTATGTTAGAGGTTTATGGGTTAAAGTCTTGATTACATTTGGTTTTGTGACTAATACAAAATTAGTCCAGACTGCAGCCTTAGTACAAAGTATAGGTTTTGTCTGGCTGAAAGCAGCATTATAATAGTATTCATACTAATAATAATGTATGTTTATATGACATAATAATTCAATATTTAACTAAGATGACATACTTTCAGTAGTTCAGTTAAAACTAAATCCAGGTGCAACACTGAAGATGTTGAGGTCTATAATCTTTGTGCTAAATATCATTCAGCAATAGATCATTCCCTAAAGCGTGCAGGCAATTAGAAACACATTAGAATACATCTCATCAGTACAAAGGATGCACAGGTGTCATATCGGCACGGTTTCCGCTGCTGGAAAATAATATGGCAAATGCGCACAGCTGCAGGTCCACATGATCCGCGCCTCGTCTTAAACGGAATGACGGAACCCCTGGAGCTGCAAGCTGGGGCTAGTGCTTATTTTGCTTATTATAATAACATCCGACATAATATTCTTGTAGTTACACCTTGCTAGTATTCAGCTAGAGATTGTAGCCTGTCTACTAATGGACATTTTCTAGTCTTTCATCAGTAATCACTTTCTGACCAGCACTGAGTCTCTTGCTAATACCTGCATACTAGCAACACTCTGATTAGTCCACTACCCAGTGGAGGAAAAGAATAAAGTAGTTTCACTAGAGTGTATTAAGCAAACCATACTGATGGAACACTATACGTTCATTCAGCCTGTGCCAAAAGGAACCATTTAAGAAAATGAGAGGAATTTAGTCATTTGATTGAACCTGTTATTTTGGCATTCAGGCCTGAAAACCATCCATCAGCTGAGACACAGAGGCATGCTATAGTGGCCTAAAACAAGGGCTTGAGTTTGCAGACGCAATCAGAAGCATATGACAATGTGCGTGATGAGGTGTTGCATCCCCGGCACCTTCCCCGAGGCTGAGCAAGGCGCAGTCGAGGAAAAAAAGACCCTGTGAATAACACATGCACAGCCTGTTATTCTTCAGAGACCCAAGTGCATTATCAGCGTTTGACGAACACCCGTTCTTCTGTAGGATACATGAAAGGGCCTCAACAGCACACTAAGAAAGGGAAAGGAACGTGTTGCCTTGCCTGTTTAACGATGTCCCCATACTCTCTGCACCTCTTCAGCCACCCCATGCTGAGAGAGAGAGAGAGAGAGAGAGAGAGAGAGAGAGAGAGAGAGAGAGAGAGAGAGAGAGAGAGAAAGAGCACCATTGATGGGGAAGGGAGCGAGAGTGGGTGAGAAAGGGAGATAAAGGAGCTAACGATGCCGTCAAATCACCCTGTTACTCTTTGAAGGCTCTCCCAGCAGTCAGCGTTGGTAAAGCCGACAAACACTACATCAGTGTCAGGCGGTGAATTTACAGAGAAAGACCTGCTTCCTCAAGGCGCATTTGAAAAAGGTCCCTTTGTGCCTGTCAGTCTCGCGTGCTTTGATTTTGACAGGTAAATGCAGACCAAAGGAAAGAGGTCCCCTGTACCAATGGCAGCAGCCAGACTTGAGACAAATGAGGATCTGTTTGGTCCAGGCCTTCTGTTTGGGTAGAGCGATTTCTAAGATTCTAAGATTTTTAGTCTAGATGTCAATTGGAGCTTTTGTGGCACACACATTTGTGGTCAAATTTTTTCTGTTGCCAAGGTGTAATGTGAACACACACACGATATTTAATGTGTGGATAGTCATGTCAACTGGTCCTGGTCCGAATATTTGCTACGTACATGTGCATATCACTGTGATTATCAACCAGTGATGGGAGTTTGCTCTGCTAATTTCAGCTTCATGCTACAGTTTTTTTTGACGCAGTACTTTTTTTCATATGACACAAATTGAATTTTTTTTAATTGCAAAAATCTGATTTATTTCCTATCAGATATATTAGGAACTATTCTCATAGTCATTTTGGAGTCATGGCTTGATCACGCTAATGAGAGATGTCACAAACATGAATGAAAACCTTCAAGACCAGAAGGTGATATTTAAGCAAAAATATCTAAAAATTTTTTTGCTTAACAAGTCTGTTCATTTAAACTTGAAAAAAAATCCTGGAACAGTTCCACCATGGTGAGAACACACTTGGATCTTCTCTGAAGACCTTCATTGACTGGATCAGGCACCAAAACATGCAGCCCCTCCAAAATCAAATGACATCAGGTTTGCTCAACCAAGGAAAAAAACTGAATGGTTACAGTCCGTTATGAACACGGCTTTAGACGGTGGATCACTTGTAGGAGAATATTAAATGTGCACCAGTGGCAACTAAAACCACTGGCATTGTTAGGATCATGAAACACTATTGTTTTGACTTGTTGATAGGGGTGTTACTTGGTCGGCGTGGCTATATTTTTGATTTGATGACAAGGTGCTTGCTTGCCTCAGCCGTGTGTTGCTACATTTCCATGAAAGCTATCTGGGGCTATTGGCTTTTTTATTTACTTCCATTGCTATGCTGATGCTATAAAGCTGGATCTCAGCTCCAAACGCTACAATCAGCTTGCTCCTTCTTTTCTTGACAGCTGCATGGTCAACATTAACACCTGGTTGTCATCCAGCATTCTTGAGCTGTTCTATATCTCCTTCCATGGAGGTCTGCAACCAAGGAATTATTGTGAATTCCACCCTCTCATTCCAATCACACATCAAATCCATCACTAAGTCTGCACTCCACCTCCTTAAGAACATCTCTTGACTCCTGCCATCACTCTCTGATTCCACAGCTGAAGCCCTTATCCATGCTTTCATTACCTCCCACATGGACTACTGTATCGGACCACTGTTTGGTCTGCCCACCAAAGCCCCGGAAAAGCTGCAGTATGTGGATGAATTCTCAACTCCACTAAGCCCTGGCAGCACAAGCACCTCCACTGTATCCCTGTTAAGTCTATTATCTCATACAAAATCCTTCTCCTCACCTGCAGATGCTCTAGATCCCACTTCTTATTGAACCTACTTCTACCCTACATCCCTCTGACATGGGCCTCCTCTCTATACCCCATACTAGCCCTTTGGGGAGAGAGCCTTTTGCCCCCACCCTCTGGAACTCACTCCCCCCTGAGATCCACAATATGCCATCTCTGGGCATCTATTCTCTAAGGCCTTAGGTCTCTGACTTTACTACTTTATGTAACATGACCTTGGGTTCCTTGAAAGGTGCTGTAGAAATCTAAGTTATTATCATTTATTTATTTACTTACTTATTAACTTACTGTATTACTTACTCATCATGGGGCTATTTGTAAAACATTTTGGGCTGTTTTGGGCTGGTGCCCAGGCATAACAATGCCCCTGCCAAGAAAACCCAGCAAAAGGACAGGATAAGTCAAACTGCAGATCAATTTCATCAGTTTTTAATCATTCTTTTTTCATGGTCTGAGAATTAAATTCTTCCACTATGTGTTCTTGATGAGCAACAAAGGCTTGTGCAGGTAAGTCCCATCTTCCCTGGGATAGGCAACATCCATTTTTGTTGAACTGTTGGCCGCTATGGAAGGAAAATAAATACACACATAAAAGACAATGTTTGTTGATACATCTGCATCAGACTCCAGGTCCCCCTAGGGTCTATGCTTTCATGCATGACCCCCGGACAGCTGCCTCTTTCTGTTTTGAAGTAGAGTCATCTCAGCATCCTGGGACTCCCTGCCTCAAGGCATGAGGCGGAAGGGGGACTAATTTAAACCCAGTTGTCCTGGTACTGCATGGCACAGGGCTCCAAAGGCTGAGGCTAAAATGGAAATCCATCTCTGATGACGGTAACACCAGTGAAAATAGAAAGTCCTTGACTCTTGGGAGTCATTGGGATGACTTTCTTTTGGTCTTGGATGGAGATTTTGATCTAGTCGGATCATGAGGTTACACAGCCCCCTTTCAAACCAGGAGCTGTCCGTTTGTGGCTGGCTGCTTTAATTGCCATGGCACTGCTGTAACCTCCCATTTGAGCTCAGAGAGGAGTGGGGCATCCCAATGTGACAAACTAAAAAGAGAATAAGAGATATAACCAAAACATAAGAAGTACAGGAACTTGGAATTGCCTTCGAAGCAAACTTTATTCCTAGCAGATCTCTGGACAGATGGGTAGGACAGTAATGTGTTGTCTTTTACATTAAATAAAAAGATTTCAAGACTGTAGAGCTGTCCTGAATTGTATGCAGCAACTGGTCATTGGAATATTCCGGTGAATACTGGCCATGTGCCATAGACTAAAATAAACACTGAGTGGAGAAGTGGACTATACCTGATTCAATCCACATACTGAAGACACTATATAACAAATTCAAACAAGGATCAAAGCTAAAAAAGTAAGAAGAATGGGACAGTTTGACGAATACAGTTCTGGATCTCTCTCCGATGCCCTACTGGCCACTGCATACATTTAAATTACAATTATTTTAACATCTGGTATAACTATGAATACTGATCTGCTACACTTTTTACTGTTTTTATTCCTTTTTCATTTTGCGTATTTTATTCCGTTGGACATTGGATTTGATTGATTTATACCTTCCTTTTTAATTTGTTTAATTGGTTACATTTTATGTTGTTTTCTTTTATACTTGGCTCCTCACTGTACACCACATTTAAATAAAGATCGATTGACTAAAGATCGATTGATTTGTTGATTGATTGACTGATTAGTTGCATGATTGATTGTTTACTCCCTCCAGTCCTGAGTAGCCTGATTAGTCGACTCTAGTTCTGGTTGTGCCATTGTTCCACCTGCTCATGATCTCCTAGACCTGCTCCTTGATCTTTGCTTTGAGCTCACCTGCCTATTTCCAAATCGTTGGTTTTAAATTTGTTTATCGTTGCTCAGTCTTGCAATGGAAAAGTGTAGCTACTGTTACTACTGAAAAGATCCTAGCAGTCACACCTGAGTATAAGGGCTATGACTTAGAGTACTTTCCCAATGACAAGCATTACACCTTAGTTGGTTTTCTTCTGAGAAAAGCCAATACACATTGTATAAAGAGCGTTTTGGATCCTTATTGTTTCTGCTTCCAAGGCCATGTCTCTGCAACTCTTTTTTCATTTATAGTGCTCTAAAATAATAGATTTCACCTTCAGGTACCTCCCAGTTTAGAGGCCAATACTGCACCTGCAATGTCTAAAATTGCTTCTTGTTTGAGGCCAGTTGTTGGGCTGGCACACAAATTGCTTTACTAGATGCACCTGTTTCCCAGAAGAAATCTTTCTACTGTGTTAGCTGTTATGGTGTAACTGTCACCCACCAACTCAAACCCCCTGAGCCTGAGAGAGACTCATATTACAGAGCCAACCACTGGAGATCTTCAGAATGAGCTGAAACCATTTGTGATGCTCATCTCTGGACCTTTTCATTCTGCTTTTATGGTCTGTCCTGTGATAAACGAGCCTCTGGGTTCCATCCTGGGCGACACCATAATTGAGGAAGCTTTTTTGCTGTCTGCAGGGATAAACACACATGCACGCCCCCTCCCAGTAAATCTGCTTTTCGGCCTTGACTCTGTAAACCTGTCTTATGCCTTGGTTTCACTTCACCTTGTGTTTATTCACCCTCACACACCGGACACGTTCCTGTGGCAGATTTATTCCGCCCTCTCTGCTCTCCGTGCAGGTTGTGGTCTGGGTTATATCATAACCTACATCGCATCTCGTATCTGCCACATGTTAAGGTCTTTTTACTTTGCTTCTCACTAAGTTGGTGCACAAGTGAGAAGTCTAGTTCCAGCAACTCTTACGAAGTCCCTGATTGGCTGGAATGTTTATTTTAGCTGCAAGCTGGAGTGAAAGAGGGCAAGAAGGTAGACCTCCAGTGTTGGTGACAAGTGCTATACTCTATTGCAAAACATTTATTCTTAGTTATTCCAAGTCTGTGTTTGTTACCATACCCAGCATTGTCCATACACATAATACACATAATTCCTACTGGAATCCCTGGAGTGTCGACCGGTTCTGAATGCTATACTGAATTTGTGTTAAATGTAAATATAGTTTATATAGTTATACAGTAATCCCCCCAGTTTTATGTGGATCAGGAGTCACAGATTCAGTCACACACAGATTTATTTTGAGAACTGAACTTATAGTTTTACGCGGAAATCCCAACAATAATGCGGAAACTGCAAATATCCTCCGCCTTTTTTTTTTTTACCAATAGCAAAAGGACAGTCAGATTCCATTCTGCAGTTGTTCTCCAGTGATACATGGTCAAAAGTCCGAGAGAGCGTAATTAAGCCTGCTCTCTCTTGGTGGGTAGAATGGCTTTATTATATGCTAGCTAGTGCAAGCTAGCCACTTGGAGGAACCACATGCTTCACCTTCTTAGCATTGGTGCATTGTGTGATAGACTGAACTATATGGTGAAGAACTACTGCAGCCATCTACTGCAGGACTGGAATGTGGAACTAGTCTGCTTTTGATATGGGGAAGGATTTGATGCCCTTATTCCTTGACTCTCGTTTCTTTCATGGACAGAGGACTGCTCCCCTTGATAGCAGCCACCCACTCAAGCTGCGGCAGTGGCAGTGTGTATGTGTGTGTGTGGCGTTTTAAAAACCTGTGGGAACTCATTAGGGCCACAGAGTCACACCCTTCAACCTCCCGGTCTCCCACTGCACGGTCATGTTTGTGCCATGAGTTCAGAGTTCACAATCCACAGAGACTCAAGAGTGTGAGTGTGTGTGTCCCTGTTTGCGTTAATGCTCATCCGTGTGCCGATTTACTTTTGCTGCAGTAAATTTAGTATGTAGAGTCAGTCTAGAGTAGTTAGTGGTTTTGAGGAATAGAATTCCCCCACTGATTATATGTCTTGAAGGTGAGAGGAATTTTAACTAATTTGGTTTGGACTTAGGTTGGAATGTCTGCCTGTTTGAAATGCTAATGTTAGCTTATTTGTATTTGGACTAAAGGTATAAATTGCCTTTCTGTGCAATCTATAAGTTGCCTGATGTATCTGCATCATTTACATTTACCAGACGCTTTTATCCAAAGCGACTTTCATACAGGGGACAGTCTCTCCCTGGAGCAACTTGGGGTTAAGGGTCTTGCTCAGGGACCCAGTGGTGGTGCTGAAGGTAGGATTCGAACCTGTGACCTCTTGCACCAGAGGCAAGTATCCCACCACTCGGCCAACACCCACCCCGCCATGTATGCTGGATATTGTAATGAAACAAAAAAGTGAGCCTGTTTTTAGAGGGGCTCCATCCTCGGCTTTCAGTTCTGGTCATAAATGATCAAAACAAAGAAAACACCTTCGTCATTAGATTCTGGTGTCAGAAAAAAGTTACATTTTTACTTCCCATAAAATGTTCCATTTTCTCTCATTCACTCTCTCTCTGTCTCTCTCTCGTTAACAGATCATTATTGTGGATCATATTATCTCTTTTTTGATTCTCTCTCACACACACACAGAGGTGTGAAAAAATGAATGCCAGCTATGGGCAGCCGTTGCTCAGCATCTCGTGTTGCTTAGCTGCCCAGCCAGGAGATGTTTCCTCCAGATAGCGATGAGATGGGTGTGTGTGTGTGTGTGTGTGTGTGTGTGTGTGTGTGTGTGTGTGTGTGTGTGTGTGTGCATGATGCTGTTAATCCACTGATGGTGTCATGATTGCCTCAGCCTTCAGGAGGGAGGTGGTTTCTTTAATCAGGGCCAAGGGACAATCAGCTGCTTCTCCATACACACAAGGCATTCACCTGGTTTGATCTTGTTCTGAGTTGCTGACAGAAGGTATTATAGTCAGTATTTACTCCAACAAAGTGTATTTTAATAACCTACCACCAAAGTTTTATACTGTAAAATATTAGCAACACTTTTGCTCAAACTGGCCACTTTATTAGAGCTGCCTCTTACAGTACATCCTTGCAGTTAGAATTAGAGTACAGTTACAGTTAGAGTCGACAGCACATCTATTGGTTGTGTTATTCATCCTTTAGTCCTTCAAGAATGTTCCACAGAGCTACTCTTGCCTGGTTAATTTTAGGTGATGGGCAACCCTCAACAGTGCCACTTATATGCGCCCCCCAAGACTGCGAGACACACTCATCACACACACAGTACCATGACTCTTACCACATCAGTGTCACTGCTGTCAACTGTAGCTATGCCTTTCATTGCAAAACTCATAGCAAAACACATTCCTGTGGAGCATAATAGATTACATTTGAAGTCTGAAAACGACTTCATACATTTTATCAGAAGTTTGTATCAGACATATTAACAAATGTTTGAGCTTGAATGTACCAGTTCTACAGTGATTCTTTCAGTAAACACTCCCAGCATAAAGCTGTCACTGATGTTTTTCAACAATTGACCTAAAAGTCACAGGTTGGGCTACTATATTCTCAGACAATTGGTCTGGAATTATTATTTTTTGTCCAAATTGGTTCCCCCATGTGACAGGTTGATTATACTATCAGTTCTTTGTACATTTGTAGTTAATCGCAATTGTAAGGCATTCAGTACAGCTGCCGACTGCCCTATCTAGATACCACAGAGATAAAAATCCTGATTCTGTTGTTTTTACAATAATGATTCCTACAAGACCGAAAGGGTTCTCTTCTGGTACACCAATGTAGTGAAGCAATATGGTAAATGGAGTTCATAAAACTGCAAAGTTAGTTACTCCATCCGCTCACCTAGGCAAAGCCCAACATTGGCCAGCAATGGAGCACTACCCCAATGCCTACAGAGACAAACTTCCACTAATCCTTTTCCATAAACCCATTTAAAATCCATTACAGTTCCAGCACGTGTGCAGAATCCAAGATATGCAGATTGTATCGTTGCACCATTAAGCGCCACAAAGCTAATTCAGTGCGCACACGTCAGCAGTATTTAATTAGCTGACAAGTAAACGCCTAACGCATTTGTCTCATTAATTAAACATGGGGGGGGTATTTGCTGTACGTAGAAAGCACGCAGAGATCACTGAACATGTGTGCTCGTTCAAACAGGGAATAATTGAATCGTTTGCCACCGTACGTTTGCCACCATAAGTTAATGCTCAGAAGAAAAGCACATTAATAAAGCCACAGAGTGATCAAAGCATATCAAACATCTATATGAGATCAAATTTGTTCCTTCAGACAGAGGTGGAAGTATATTTGATTCATTTTACACATTCATTCAGTGAACTTTCTTGGCACACTTACTGATTCAGTACACTCACCTCAGTACGTTCACACATTCAATACATTCACTGACAGCATAGATTCACTGACACAGTGCATTTTTTGTCACAAAATTATACTAGTATAGCGTCACTAGCGTAACTATTTTTTAATTTTATATTAATGTATAACTTGTAAAATAGATTTATTATACTTTAATTTTGGTGCAAACATCTGCTCTGATGCTCCTGAAGTCAATAAGATGGCTGCAGAGCCAGTTGCAAGTTGCAGAATGACAATATTGTATTATAGGCTAAATATCGATAGTATTACATTGTTTCTTCTGTGGGAATTTCCACCCTCATTATCCTGCGAGACGCTGTGCAAATTAGTATTGCATCACATTAGACAGCTGTGATTAATAAAACGCCACGGTAAAAAACGTTGAGGTGAATTTGTTCATATCTGTAATTACATTCCTAAAATGAAAAGCAGGAAGCTGTGTTGAAATAAGCCCCCTGCAAAACTAATTTATCAAAACCACTATGCAATAATCCTCTACAAAACAAAAATAATCCCAAACAGAGGCAAACGGAGGCATGACATACATACCCATAGGGGTCTCATTAGCCAGATAGCATTGTCTTATTCATATCTCTACAGCAAAATGTTTGGCTTTTATGACCCTCTCCTGATTATCTGTCTCATCTTTTTCCTCGCGCTTTCCCTTGCATGCCTGCTGTCGCTGTTGGGCAAACCCAAAATGTCGCGCTCAATATTCCAGACTCATGGTGAGTAATTTCTCCTAGAGATTTCCCACACTCTGCCAACCAGCGGCCAGGTCGCAGTCGTCTCACGCTTTTCTGTCTCCTCCAATTCCTCTTTGCTACCAATGACATTGGCCTAACTCCCATGAAACCCGTCTGCTTTATTCTTCCTTGCTATTTCTTCTGGCCCCAGGAGATCTGGGTGCCGTCCATAATCACCAATTTCATGGTTGGGCCTGTATATGTGCATGCATGCTTAGTGGCCATCTTGACTTGAATTCAGTGGAGAGACAAATTGAGATTGAAGGACTTTTGCTGATGACATCGCTCAAATTTCTGATAACACCGCGGATATCCAAACGATGACCTCATGTCTGCAAGTGAACGCAGAAAAGATCGGGTTAAGAATTAACACCAGCAAGATGAAGGTTATGAGAATGGACAACAACACCAGCCCAGTAGACAGAGTCAGAGTTGACCAACAAGACCTGGAAGAAGTTGACCACTTCATATACCTGGGCAGCATATTGGCCAACAGTGGAGATTCACTGTCCATCACCTCGTCCATCACCTCGTCCATCACCGCAACGATCAAGCCACGCTTGCATACACGTATCGTACTGCTAACTGTCTTGTATGCAAGTGAGACATGGAATAGCACAGCTAGGACAGACAGGAGGCTAAACACATTTCACCAGCGTTGTCTCTGACAATTTCTCAGAGTGACCTGGCGAGACCAAGTGCAAAACAAAGTGACCTTGAAATGAGCCCAGTCACGAACTATACAGTAGATAATCACGGATCGGCCTTTCAAGTTGGCTGGTCATATATTATGTCTTTCTGACGAAAGGTATGCAAAGACAGCTCTGACTTGAGTACCACCTAATGGTAAACAGAAACGGAGCTGCCCAAAAGTCAACTGCCGACGGACCATT
Source organism: Brachypetersius gabonensis (assembly GCA_037577145.1). NCBI lineage: Eukaryota > Metazoa > Chordata > Actinopteri > Characiformes > Alestidae > Brachypetersius > Brachypetersius gabonensis. The sequence goes on along the minus strand of JBBJLR010139994.1, from coordinate 4,417 downwards.
TTTTAAGAGGACCCGAAGACGGTCAACGTGTGATGGCACAGATGTGAACGTGCCGCAGCCAATTGAAACAGATTGAGAGTGCTTGCTGCTCAATGTGGCGTCCGGCATCGGAGAACATGATGATGATGATGAGACTATTTAGACTAACACAATAAACCCTTGCAACACAATGCTGTACCTACTAAGCACTTCTATGCCTCCAGTATGTCTGTGTCCTTGTTGTGCTGAGAATAGTCCACCATGGACTACAGCCCTCCAGTCATAGCAAATGATGAATGAGACTGAAAAACATGGTAGGAGTTTAAGGTAGGTGTTTTTAAAAAGGGGTGGGGGGGACATTGAATATAAAGTGGATCATTTCTGGATTGTTTCAGCTGGCTAGCCTGGCACACATCTTGCCTCTAACTCTAGCAGAGGGAGTTTTTACTGCCCCATAAAGAAAACTGTGCGGCAACAGTTTGTCAGCTCCGGTCCCTTGGTGGCTTTCTGGCTCCGCTGGCTCCAGCTGTAATCTCCTCAAGCCATAGGGTGATTAGTCTGGAAGGAACACTGCCGCTTTGGGGGCCGCATTTTTTACGAGCCAAAGATTCCAGAGGCGCACGGACATATAACTTCAGAATCAATTTCGTTGAGATGGTCTCTAGGCTACTGTTTTCAGGCTGACGTGTTTCTAAGCTGGGCGAGGTTATTCTCTTGGATGTTACTATCCTTTTATGATCTACTGGTTCATGCATGCTATGTTTATCTTCTATAGTGTTCTGCCCTACAGAATGACTAGATGGTCCTAGGGCTACAGTTCTCAGGCTGTCTATTCAAGCAATTGGTCCATATATTGGTCCATATATGGTTCTTCTATATGATCCCGCCCTACATGAGAGACTTTAGAGCATCAGCTTCAGCGAATTTATGAAATATCATGAAGAGTCATTAAGGTCTGTTTTTCAGTAGTTCTCCAATCCCAGCCTAATGGCAGAGGCCTTTTCTAGGTCTTCAGAGGAGGCCTAATTTTATTATTATTTATGAATAGGGGGAACTACATGTCTGTTTCAAACTTCAAGTTTTATCTAGAACAGACCAGAAATGCTTGTTACCATAGTGTTACCATACTACCATAATCCTATAGGGATACTAGCAGAAATCCTCATTGGTTTTTCTTGTTTTTGACCATGTATTGAATTTTGGTCTGAACAGTTCAACACACACAACTAGTAAGGCATTTAACGCCTTATCTGTTCATGTCTGGTTATCTTCTTGCTCAAGGGCACAATAATTTCAGATAAAGGGGAAAATTACATCTGCAGTCCCTTGAACGGACTATTACTATTCAAGAAATCTAAATCTACAGCCTTGGACTTATAGCTCACATACATGGTGATTGTTTTACCCACACAACAGTACCTTTCCCGCAACCCCTATGTGGATCCCCAACCCCCCATTGTATCACAGAGCCCACATCCTTCCCCTCATTTAGATTTGACTTATTCTCTCTAATCTGACTTATTCAAGAATTACCCCTCCCACTCCTTTGCCTTTGCTTTTCTCTCTTGCACCTGCTTTCAGATTGGTCCCACTGACAGATCCCCATTAGCATGAGACTTGCTTTCAGCCTCAGTCAATTTCCACTGCTAAGACATCTGCGGAAGGAGGCAGGTCCTGTACGCTGGACCCCAGGGGCCCTTGGGGATCTGCTTGCTATCACCCCCTCATATCTGAACGCCCAATCTCCCAGAACAAATTGGCTCGTTTCACTTCAGAATTGGCGACCGTCCATGAATATTTGATGGGGTGGACTGCTGAATGGTCATACACAATGACTCCCTTATCTTATTTGGCCAGCCAGAATGGACGCTTCTACCCCAAGAGACATGCGGACACCGCCGAAAGGGTTCTTGGACCAAAGCGAGCAGTTATCACTGAAGAAGCAGTGCTACGATTGCGGCCCTAAGCTTGCCTCCTGTGTCCCTGACTGCTGGGTATACAGGATATTAGAGAGAAGCTCTCATATCACCTTTGCAACGATATCTAATAATACCTCAGCCTCTGGATCAATGAAGCTGGCCCAGTTTCTGCCCTGCGCTCTCTATAAAGGGATCTAGAGAAGACCATGTTTTTCTCCTCTGTCTCTCCTTTCTTGCCCCTTCTGCCACTGCCCCCCTCTACCTCCCATCATTTCTCTCCTCTTTTTCTCTCTATTTCTTTTATTATGGTAGGAAAAGAAAAACGAGTGATTGGCACCAGGCTCTGTGAGCTCACACCAGGCTCTCTGGGGAGGCGTGTATTTCGCTGGGGTTTATGGGACACCCTGACACCGGCTGTCTCTCTTCATTAGAGAGCAAGCCTCTGGTCCTTTGGCCTGTAATTCAGCAACATAGCTTTCTGCTGAGTGCGCAGCAGAGAGCTACCGGGTGGGCTGAGGAAAGGAGAGAGAGAGATGGAAATGAACTGCTTGCACACTGTATCAGCTTTCAGCCTGTAGGCTGGTTATATCTTATTCTTGCAGAGCTCCTGAAGGACCCTATTTCCATTACAAACACACCTGATTCAGACAGTGGATCTCTGATCATTTGAGGGTAACAGTGATAACCTGGGTAAGCTGAAAGAGCCAGGACACTGCGAAATTCCAGGTAGAAGTAGATATCAGTATCTCTGTTAAAAATCTCAGATCTTCTGGCACAGTTTCAGATCTATGGTATCTTCCAAGGAGCTGCCCTCCCTTTGTTACAGAGTTTTCCGTTTTGAACCATTATTCTTCCTTATGCTCTTTTTGTCAACTGAGACAAGGGAGGACATAACAGAGACACTGGGACTGAGTGGAAGAAAGATGCATGTAATCTATCAATGCCTAGTTGGTTAACATAATGTTAAATGAGACAAGTGAAAAAATTAGTGGAAAAAATGTACAGATGCTTTCACGCAGGTGTGTTGCATGGTCCAGTTATTTCCTGGTTTCTTCCAGAATGATTACAGGTCACTGGATATGAAAATGATATCGTTGCAGTCAGCATATCTGAATTATGTTAAAAGCACTGGCAGAAAAGTGGAAAAAGTTTAATGATTGGAAAAAATGAAATAGATAAATCACACCTTACCGCTTTCGCTACAAGTGGCCAATTGCATGTGTGGCCTGAATGATTGACACCTACAGTTTATGGGCCTAATGGCTTTGTTATACTATCAGGGGCATTGCTATCATTTGAGCACCCAAAGCAGAAAGGGTCACTGCAAATCATTACAAAGTAATTCTGGCAACTGCCTTTTTTACTTTATGATATTTCAATGCTCTCAAATACATGGCATGAGGGAGCAATGGATGGTTTCCTGAATAAGAAAAGAATGTAAATCATATCCTATGCTCTTCCTAAGGTCTTAACTCAAAGATTATCTATTAAACAGCACCCTCCATCAACATCATGAAAAAAATTAATTAAGGGGGAATATACTTTGAAAGAATGTTGAAAATAAAACATGTTAGAGTGGCCCTGGTGAAAAACAACATGTCCACTCCAATATACTTTCTGTTCATTTGTATCCAGTTTCCTAAAAAGAGAGGGCTGCTAATGCCACTCAGGGCCACTGCACAGTATCACACAAAGAAGTCAGGCCTTTTTGTCTTTCCATTCAAGCCCTGGAGAGTTAGCAGCAAGCCTCGTGTCTCTGGAAGCCTGTGACCTTCGCCAGCATCTGATTCAATTCCATCCCATTCATTTTCTCTAATGCGCTTTTAATTCAACTACGACTGGGGTCAGGGAAGGGTTCTCTGAAGCAGTCGAGACGGTGAGGGGAGGCTGTTGACACCGGGCATGGGTGACGTAGGAAGTAATTGCGTTAGGCTCTGCAAAGACAAGGGTAATCATTTAGTTCAAAACACTGGGAACTGGGAGGAGAGTTGAGGACATGATAACAACAAGGTTGAGGCTTACTGACAATTTGGAGGGGTTTTAATGGTTCTATTTAGTTCTGTTTAGTGAGCGCCACCAAGGGGGAATATCAGGTTTTGCTCTTTTTTAATATTCATCCATCCATTATCTACCCCTTAGTCCTGCATTCAGGGTCGGGGAGGGGCTGGAGCCTATTCCAGCTGCAATATCTTTTTTAATATTATCCAACCAAATACAATTGAACTATGTCTAACTTCTTAGGAGTCTTAAGCCCATATTTATGGAAGAAAACATTCATGGAGACATTTATGTAACCTGCCAGCCACATAAATACCCCTTTCCCACTGCACTTGTTCTCTGCTGGTCTCGTAGCGAGAACCCGTGACGTCACAAACAGTAAGCGGAGAGACAGTTAGCTTTAGAAAAAATATGGCGGAGAGCCAAAGTCCGTTAATTTGGAGTGCGGAAGAAATTAAAGCTGTTTTAGCTGTTTGTGGACGTCAACGGAGACACAGCAGAAACTGGAAAGCACAAAGAGA
>JBBJLR010139979.1:0-16416 GCA_037577145.1 Brachypetersius gabonensis | reverse complement strand
TCTCTCTCTCTCTCTCTCTCTCTCTCTCTCTCTCTCTCTCTCTCTCTCTCTCTCTCTCTCTCTCTCTCTCTTCCTGTATCCTTCTTCCTAATTCCCTCTTATTTTGTTTTGTTATCAGTGTTTCCTCTGAATTGAGGTGTGTGTGAGGGCATTTCTGTTTTATCTCTCTACTGGGACATATTACCTGCAGTGACACGTAATGTTTTTTTTAGGTTAAATGTTATGTCGGAAGGCCTCTTATTGCGTAAATTGTAAAGTTGTGCAGTCTTTTGTCTCAGGTCACCTTCAACCATTACGTCAGCATTTGTGTGTCTGCATGTGCATTACCACACCTTTTAAAATTGAAAGCAGGTTTGAGAATTTAGGAGAGTTTAGAATTCAGATAAAGGTGAAGTGGGAGGTGTGGGTGTGCTGTTAGAAAGGAGTATAAAACGTTTATCCTTGTCCCAGAGTTTCTCCTGTTGTGAGCTGGTCTGGGTGTGTTAGTCCTGAGCAAACAATGAAAGTTGCTTTCTTGTTGCCTCCCAGAACTTGTGAATGACGCCCTTTGTGTTAGGAATTGGTGATGTGGCCAGAATATTAGATCATGAGTAGGGATTCATTAAGTGGTTTGTGTGGAAGAACCAGATGCACTGTGAAACTATCTTCAATTTGTCTTCATATATTTGTGAATATATAATGTAGTAATGCTTCCAACACAAAACCGCAGATATGCTCCGCATTTTTTTTTGCTTTTGTGGCACGTCCTCGTGCTGATTATTTATGTTTGGCGCGCCGCATAACAAGCCAATCAGACACCTGAATGCGATGAAACCTCTGCTGCTCTGCGCCGCCCCAAACATAAGCAACCAGGACGAGAACGAGGGGGCATGGTGGAAGAGGCCCGGACATCAAAGTCAGCTGCACTCCGAGGCGATCCAAGAACGTTATTTATTTCTCCTTGCTGCTGATTGGCTGCAAATAGTATTATTTATTTATTTATCTGGGATTTTATTTATTTATTTATTTATTTATTAATGTGTGTTTGTTTGAATAAGTAAGTGTTCTCTGTGGACCACGTCTCAATTTACTCAGTTGAGGTCTCTAGTTTAATCTGTTGGTCTCAAGAGCTGTTATCTAATTGACTAGCTGTAGGGAATGTTTGAGGATGCCACACTGGAGCACGTCTCTCTTTTAAAACTATAAAATCTGTTAGTCATTTTTCTGAACTGTCAAACCAACCCGCACAGATTTCTGAACTTTCTTTAATCTCAGAAGTAATATGATGGATAGTTGGATGCATATAAACGTGTACATGTATGCAAAGTTTGTTGATTGTGTAATGTTGCACACCATAGGTATAAGCTGTACTGTGCAAATAATATTTAAAAACTGAAATTTCAGAGCTACAATTGTATCCAAAAATCTGTAAATCGCGTCTATAAAACAGCCAGGTGATATAAAATGTGCAGAGTCTTAAACAACTCAACGGCCTGAACCCACTATGGGGTGTAGTTGCAAATACTTTCTGGTGGTTTTCCTCAGTGGGCGAGTCTGCTCATGCAGACCTCAGTGTTCATGTTCTGTTTTCCGGAAGATTTGAGAAGAAACACGCCTGTGGTCCAGTTCATGATGTGCCGTAATGCAAAGGAAAAGTCTCAGTGTGCCTTCCTAATAAGTAATGAGAACAAGAAGTAATGCTGCAGCTACTGTGGCAGTTACTGTTCTGTTTGTTATTTAGGTTACTGAAGTTTGACCGTCTGTACCAGTGAGGGAAGGCGAGGACTGAGAAACTCGGACCACGTCTAGGATGGTTGAATGATGAGACCTAGGACAGTATCAAAAGAAAAGTGGACCAAAAAGTGTCTCAAGCCAATCACCCTCTGTCTTTGTGTTTCTGCCCTTCTGTACTACTTTCTCTGTTTCACTTTGTATTGATTTTTTAGTGTTGTCACAATACCGCATTTGTTTGCTAATTTTCTGCTCAGTTTAATCACTGTCATTTACTACCCACTAGCTGCGGCTCTCCATCACACTGGAAGGGCTTCCTCTGACTCTGCCGCATCTTTTCAAACTTGCATCAAAGTCAGTATGTGGTACAAACATCTAAGCAGTGGAAATATTAAAAATGGAGAGGGTGCTCCACCCTAGCCACCCAGAACAAAGAGAGACTGTATATGCTCTCTGACTTTCAACCATGGATTGTTGTGGCATAGCTAGGGATAAAACTTGCAATACAAATTCACTTAGGGGCATAAATATTATTCTAGCACTTGGCAGTACCCGAATTTGAAGTGTATTGTCACAGTGCTCAGTAGCAAAGTGGAAAAAATTTAATACTCTGTCTGAACAACTGATTGTGTTTTATATTATTTGACATGTATATTCAGCCTTTATCAGTACAAATATTTGTTTTTAGGAACCGTGACACACATCCATGCCAAAAGCACAAGAAGTGGTAAACTGCCATCAAAAAGCCCAACCAGCTCCTTATATGGAAGTTCCCCCAGTTCCGCGCAAATTACCATGAAGAACAAAAATGAACAGATTTATTTTATTTTAGGGTTTAGAAACAAACAGAAAAAACACAAGATCTTTGAACCCGGGAGGGTAGTCAGGGTAATCTCCGCCCACAAGTGGGTGTGGATAACCCGCAGAGGGAGGGGGTCCGGAGAGTGGCGCGCTGAGAGAAAGAGCAGCAAACGGCAAGTGTGTAGGAGAACAAACACCGGTTCGAGACTGATTTACACCATTTATATTTACTGAAACCAGAGTTTACTGATACACACTGGGTTCTGTGGGTTAAGTCTCCTACAATAATGAATAAAACCCTTCACAGCCCACCTGTTTCTAACACGAGCAGTTTCAATTGTCTGTAGGCCAAAAACTTGAACATATTAGCCTATTTAAATAATGAACTGAAAGTGTTTGAAGTCAGACTGCTTTATTGTTTATTATGCTGTGGTACTGAAAACGCACTTGTATAAATGTCACGTTAACACACTGGTGATTCATCCTAACCAACATTGTGTCTTTGCAGATGGTGAGTGAGAAGGTAGGAGGAGCGGAGGGCACTAAACTGGACGAAGATTTCAAGGAACTGGAGAGGGTGAGGAGCAAATTAGAACCTTCTCCATCAGGAGATGTTGATTTCTTTCTTGTTGTAATGCATTCGTAACACACCAGAAATAAGCAAAATGCTGTCTTGTCTGTCCATGCATGTTGTGCCATTGCTCTTCATGTCCCTTCCAAAGTTGTGTAAAGCTGTCAAGTTGGTATTGGAGACTTCGTTTGTTCTGAGATTTAAATATCTTGACAGTGTTTACTGTGGCTGTCCTACAAGCATAACCTGTTACTGTGAACAAATGTTTTTCCATTACAAATAAAGTGACCCGAACCCGAACTGCTCGACAACTGAACAACTAGTCAACAAAATACAAGCTCGACTGTCTGTTTGAGCTGAAGATTTTGGTGGGACTTTTCTATGACGCTAACAAATGTATCTTTAACGCTGTGAGAAACGCAAAGGAGTACCAGCACAAGTTAGGTTTTGTGATCAAATGACTAAAAAAATGCTGAGAAAAATTTTAAAAACTCAAACAAGACTATAAATAATAAAAGACCACAATAGCAAAAGAAGCTCTGACAGAAAAAACCTTCCGATGGTGCAACTCCATGGACGAAAACCATAAACTGTGCGCTGCTGATCCATCAGTAACGCCGTTACAGAGCTGGTATACTGGAAAATCAAAGCGTGCCGCAAGTTCCATGCCATCACAGTACAGTTTAGGCACATCATAGTTCCGGTATGCCTGGTGAAAAGTGCCTCAAGTAACCTCACACAGAAATGTCTTTCTCTCTGCCCTGTGTGTTACAGAAAGCTGACATCACCAGTAAAGCCATTGTGGATGTCCTGGCCAGGACTTCTGAGTACCTGCAGCCCAACCCAGGTAAACTCCACAGAGAGGGACAAACACTCACAGACCCACACGACCTTTGATTCAGACCTTCAGGCTTGGAATTAGAAACAGAGCTTTAGGAGTAAGAAACAATAATATTGACATGTTATGCTCATAAATAAAATATACATTATTAGACTTGTATAATAACTTCTGAGGATATTTTATAAAATATTTGATTCATTGTAAAAGTTTCTCATCGATCAGTAGTGTTGTAACTTTTGTAGTGACGATAAATGGTGGCAATGGAATTGACCTGCCCCTACTGACCATTGACTGTGTTGTTTGGTTAAACATGTCTGTTATTCATCTTAAGTTTAAATCTTTTTTATCCAAAATATGGTAAACAATGCTTAAAATGGAGTGCCAACTGGTTATAAATATAAATATGATAAGGCTGACGGGTATAATGTCTGATGAAGATAAAACTAGATCAGTGACCAGCAAGATGAATTGCTTATTGCCAAATAGTGAGAGGAATGTGGGCTTACAGTTCATCTATGAACAGGCCATCTTTTGATGTGAGTTATAGCTGCTCACTAATTCTAAGGTATTTTTAACTTAATTAGTAACCAATAATAACTCTCTATGAGGGTAGTTGTAGAGTAAGGTGTATCATTGTATGTGTCAGTATAATACGCAATACTAGGGTATCAAAACTCTTTTTCGGTTATGGGTGTGTATGTCTCTGTTCCTGTTTTTAGCCTTGTTGGAGACCAAATTACCTCATAATGATGGACATTTTTCTGATCCACAGTAAGAAAAACTAGTGAGGCTTAGGTGTAGGTGTAACACTACCCGTCAATGGTAGTTATCACATATGTATTAATACTGGAGCGTGTTTGTGTGTGTCCGTCCTGTTTGGCAGCGTCTAGGGCCAAGCTGTCCATGCTGAACACCGTGTCCAAGATTCGAGGACAGGTCAAGAGCACCGGCTACCCGCAGGCTGAGGGACTGCTGGGGGAGTGCATGACCAGATATGGTCGCGAAATGGGAGAGGACACCAACTTCGGTAGGCCAGAGTGTGTGTACATGTGCATTTGTGTGTATGTGTATTAGTGCATAAGGTTAGTTACAGAAAAACTTTTTAAATGACTGTGTTAGAGGAACATTAGGAAAGTGGAGAAGTAGACTGTGTGTGTGTGCACGAGGTTGTCTAGGTAGAGTGGGGAAGTAGTCCGTGCCTGTTGGATGAAATAGTAGCTCTGAAGGTGGAAAGTGTGTGTGTGTGTGAATTTGTTTTTGTTTTCCATTAGAGCGTTAACTTCAGAAAGAAAGTGAGAGAAAGATTCCGGCCAGGGTGAAAGGGTCGAAGCCATAAAAGAAGAAAGGAAAAGTTCTACATTTCAAAGCTAAAACTGATAGAAAAAGCTTAATATTCAGTCGTGCTATAGGAAATAGTTTTTTTTGTATATAATATTAACTGACTTCAGAAATGTTGGTTTCTGTAGTTGTACATCACTCTGACACCATGCTCCATGAATTTCATGAGAAATATATTTGGCAGAATAGTGTTCTAGTAATAAATATTGTCTATCACTTAAGATTGTATTAGTATCTAGTAATAGGCCAAAGTGTTTAAATAGACTAAAGCAACGTTTCAAAAATTCCAAAATATTTAGTTGGAAATGGGATTAACGGCTATTAAGGGACTTGTTTATCTAGAAAAGGGGATCTTTTTTTTAATGATTTACAGGTAGGTTGTTGATCAGTGTAAATGTGGTGCTTCCACAGCAAAGAGATTAAAGCAAACAGTATTTTAAGGTTTATATTCAAAATCACTTAAAATGTATTATTTTTTTACTTTTGCAAGGCACTGTGTGTGTGTTTTATGTATGATAACATAACAAATAAATAATTCTTAAGTCTCTGTAAAACATCACAGTTGTTTGAAGTGTGTCCACTGATCTATAGGTGGCGCTCTTATGGAGATGGGGGAGTCTATGAAGAGACTTGCTGAAGTCAAGGACTCTCTGGATATCGACGTGAAGCAGAATTTCATCGACCCTTTCCAGACAATTGTAGACAAGGACCTCAGGGACATCCAGGTAAAACACTAAGAGGATTTAGGAGAAGGAGATAAGAAGTCACTGTAGCACCTGAATAATGACAGTACACACAATATAAAATCTGAATGTCCAGCATTACTGCGTTATCTCGTTCTGTTTCGTTAGACATTATTGCATCAACACTGGATTGTGCGTCTTTGCTTGATACAAAATATTTCTTGCTTCCTGACACTGTTTCCTTGTCATAATCCAAAAATAGAGTAATGAATCACTCGTCTGCCTACTTGCGTTCTTTCTTTTGCTCTCTCTCCCCCTCGCTCTTTTCACAGCACCATCTAAAGAAACTAGAAGGCCGCAGGCTGGATTATGACTACAAGAAGAAACGCCAGGGAAAGATTCCGGATGAGGAGCTCCGTCTGAGTCTAGAGAAATTCCACGAGTCTAAAGAAGCAGCAGAGATCAGCATGCACAACCTCTTAGAAACAGATGTAAGTATGATGTGTGTATAACAGCCCTGTGTCTGGACTGGCAGCAGCACATTTTATAGGCATTCCTGAAATCATATGTTGTGTCTGTGCACTCAACATCCTGCTCCATTAAATGTCCCTGATTACTGGTTGTCGCGCGCGGATGTGCGATAATAAATAATAATTTTTATTTATATAACGCCTTTCTCAAACTCGGTGAACCTTTCCTTTAGCTTGTCTAATTACTGTTAATTGACTGTCAGCTGATGTGAGTCAACCAGCTGCCCAGAGTAACCAATGACATCGCAATATCCCTTTTTATAGAATGAACAAAAAGAGCCAGTGGTGCCACATTAAAAAAAAAAAATACCATCAAATCCTGAGAGCACAAATATTTTTTTATTGCTTAGAAAAGCATATTCTGATGTAATAGATCACAACAACAGTAAATATCGTTGTCCAGGTCTGTGTTGTCCAGCTCAAGGTTGCTGAGCCCTTTTACTGAATAATTCAAAAGGGCAGGTTGTCATCAAAGCTGTCAAGGACGCTGCATTGGCCACCGGCTCCTGTCACTGACCTTCAAATGATGAAACATTAGGGGTAATTAAGGAATAATTAAACATAATGGTCTGACATTAAAAGTCTGTTGGAAAAATGTGAACCTTTGCTTTAAAGTGTTGTGACCCCTGTGCAGTAATGTCTTCAGCCAGACATTTCCTGTAGCTGTTGACCAGCCCTGCTCATTCAGGGAATATGGGGCCTTTCCTCAGGTTCACATACTTTTGCCAACAAAGACGTTTAATGTGGGATCAGTGGGTTCAATGAGTGAATCAAAATTGTATTGGACTGTCGTTATCTATAATAGCTTGGACAAAGATCTGTTTACATTTTATGTCTTTGGGAGAAAGAAAAAACATTCATAAATTGTAATGGTGGAATTTTGAAGGATTTTGTAAACGTCAGCTGGTGTTTTCACATTACATCAAAACGTAAAAAAACCCCTCAAACCATGAAGTTAAATCACCACAAATAGGTTTCCTGTGACTACATTTGTTGTGGGTGATCTTACAACATGCTTGAGGAGAACTATGGTCTTCTGAGGCCTGATTTCTGGGCAACAGTGCCATATGTGCTGCTGAAAGTACTACATGTGCTGAATTTTGAACTGGACTTTGTTTTGGGCTCATTACCCGACTCTGAGTTCTCACAAGGGACCGGGGGATACCAGGGGACGCTTGCATCCTTTCTCGGCCAATTAAATACAGCCTCTGCCATCTGCCTGTCATTAACATATGTCTCAGACTCTCTAGAGAAAAGGGTAGTAATGTGGTTGGATACATATCTACCATTAATATGTTAATAAAGGTGCTTCAGCCCCATGATTTCAATTTTTCTGGTTTTGGATCATCTGGGTGAGAGCTTCCCTTTACAGTGTGACAACAGAGTGTGTATTCAGCATCTCTAAGTGAGTGTCGGTCTGAATTCAGCTGTCTGCCTCATCTGTGCATTTTCATTAGTACATGAAAGGCAAAGAAATTCAAACCTTTCTTATTCTGAAACACTAAGTGCAGCCCAAATGGGTTCTGCAAGGCTGGGCAATACGACCAAAAACTTTGATAATTTTTATGCCTGGAAAGTATTCCCAAAAAAAAGCCCTGTTCTGGTTATTCTGTGTAAAAGGTACACATCACCACCTAGTGTACTGAAGTGGCAATTGCTGAAGCCTTTTACTGCAAAGGCTGAACTGACCATCGAAATACTGAAAGTGCCTCAAACATGCTTGTTTAATATAAAAAATGTTGACATTTGGTAATTATTGAGGATTTAATAACTGCTGTTATTAATTTATCCTCTAGGATATCCAAGCATAACAGATTTTGTCTGAAATCTTAATACTGTTGTTGTTAAAGAAACACTGATCCTACATGATCAGTGTTTCTGTAATAAGTCCTGGGGGTGTGAATATGTAATACCCAGGTGTATTAATAGTGAATCTGAATGGCCCACATAGGAATCAGCAGGGGATTTTTTTTATTGGAAATATTGTTACGTAATGAGCACTGGTGGGTGCGCGCCTGTGTGTGTGCGCCTGTGTGTGTGTCACTGCTGCTCCGTGCGCTGCCCCTCTGGCTGTGTATTTCCTGCTCTCTCAAGCGGAGCATAATCTGTCTGGAATGAACTGCTGCCACCTCTTAGAGATGCCGTCAGGGCAAGGGCAAAAGCAAATGAAACGAACAACAAATTAAATTTTTTACTGTATATATGGAGATTTAATGTATGCACTGATAATGTGATATTGATGGAATTTATTTAGAATCAATATTCAATAACTTTGAACAATACACACCTCCCATATTTGCGTGTGTGTGTAGGTGGAACAGGTGAGCCAGCTGACTGCTCTGGTGGAGTCTCAGCTTCAGTATCATCGGCAGGCGGTGCAGGTGCTGGAGGAACTCTCTGAAAGAATGAGTGAGAAGTATGGGATCTACCTTTTCTTCTTTATGTTCACCTGTCCTCCTTCAGATTGTTCCTCTTTTCCAGTGGCCATATTCATAAGTAGACAGCATGACTGTAATAGCCTTTGAACTGTTTTTAGACCTTTCAAAGTACTTCAATCACCTCATTAACCACACCTTTCTAAATAACACACGTAACCTCTAGAACAGTAATCCTACAGATAAACATGGCACCTATGTAGCTATTTTCATAGACTCACAGCATTTAAGCTTCATTCAGTAACAGTCTACATTTGCTTTTACTGTTTTGATATTTGCTAAACTGACTTTTTGAACTGAATTTTAGTCAGACTTTGTTTTTAATTGTGATGTTCTTGTTAAGTGTTAAGGATGAACATTGGAATTGTGTCATGCTAACATACTGTGTCATTTCTGAGTGCACCATAGTAGCACCCATGTGGTTGTAGTTAAGGACTGAAATTGATCTTTGCATGTGTGTTACTGTGTTTGTCTCAGATTGAACAGTGCCCAGGCTCATCCTCCTCGGAAGCGAATGCCCAAGCCGATGCCCAGCTTTGACTCCTCTGAATCTGAACCCTCCAACGGCGGCTACAGCCCAACCAATGCCCATTCATCTTACTCCTCTGCAAGTGAGTTTCACCTCCAACACTCCTGAACCCTTACAGTACCAGTACAGCCGCCTGGCTACACTTGCTGGTCACATGGAGGTGAAGTTGAATGTTGCCTTTGTTATCCTTACATAAACAGTAATCACTGAAGGTAAGAAACATCATAATCTATAGAAGGTTCTGACAAAGTTATTCAAAGAATTTTGCCAGGGCAAACAATATGGCCGCTGTTGTCTATTGAAATTTGATAGTGAAAACACAAAAAAATGAAGTGAGACTTGTGTTAGCAATGCTTAGTTGGAGTCAAGCCAAATGTGGTGTACTTTATGGCAAGGGGGGAAATTGGGTACCTACCAAGTTTCATGAAATTTGATCCTATGAGGTTGCTGTATGAAAAACAACAGAAAAATTATTCAGATTGTTATTCTTATTCTATATTGGTGCTTGCACATACACCCCATCTCCCAATGCGTAGATGGATGTATCGAACAGTACAGGACAAAAGTTGTGAGACACCCCTACTTCCTATATATTTTGCTTTGAATCATGTTGTTGGTGCAAATATAGTAGATTACATTAATGAAATGAGAAATGTTTTATTCTGACAGTCTGCAAATGGCCTAAAGATAAAAGGTGCCTAGATAAAGGAGTTTTAGACACTCAGCATTCAGCACCACCAGTATACTGGTCACCGCCTGATCGTCTGGAATCATTTGCACCTGTTTCTTTACTGGTTTAGGACTTCAGTTAGCTAAAGATTAGAGCCCTTGAAACTTTATTAAGAAGCCTAGAGAACTATTGCTCAATACCACATTAAAAAACAAAAACAAGAAAGTCTGGTGCTTTGGAAGGCAAATATGAAGAAATGATGGGTGGCTTAGTAGTTTTTCCCAGTTCTATACATGAAGATACCACATTGTATGATTATTTATTTTTTCTTTGACAGCTCCTTCCTTGCCAAACCGACCGTCTCTGCGTCAGAAACGACACTGTGAGTCTCATACTGCAAACTCAAACCACACATACATCAGTTTCTAAATAGTAGATAAATGAGCCTTTAAAAAATGAACACCGATTGATTTGCAATGGATTTATTTAGCTAATTAATTTAGTTAATCCATCAAGTCTCTCAATTTTGTGTCTCTGCACTGGTGCTTATAGCTGCAGACCAGCCATGCTGTAAGGCTCTGTATGACTTTGAGCCTGAGAATGAGGGCGAGCTGGGCTTCAACGAGGGCGACGTCATCACACTGATCAACCAGATTGATGAGAACTGGTACGAGGGAACGCTGCGCGGCCTGCAAGGCTTTTTCCCGTGCAACTATGTGGAGGTGATCGTGCCCCTGCCGCACTGAACGGAGCGGAAAAAGGGATGGAGGGGAGAGAGAAATAGATTTGCTATTTCAAGCTGGAGAGAAATAAAAAGTCTACAATAAGGAATAAACAGGTGACAGGGACTTGACACAGGCCATGAGACTCTGCTGCTTTGTCACGTCTCTTTCTGAGCACTTTTCCTGTTTTTCTACATGACCCTTCACTAAGAGGGAGCTGTTTTTGTGGTCAAGAGTTACTCTCTATTAACACTACCAAATCCTGAACTTTTACCATTACGCCTTAAGTCTGTAACCGAGTAGGGTGTCCTATAGTTTGTTTTGTCCTCAAATTGCTTTTTCCCCCTAATATGTTAGCCATTTTTTTAATTGTTCTATATTCCTACTCTCTTTCAGACCCTCTAGTTTTTTTGCTGTTAATCGATTGTACCTCAGCTTTCGCATGTACTGTCAGCCCCTAGTGGCCATTTCCATTAACACAGTATAATCAGATTAGGCATTTCACTGCAATGCAAATCCACAGAACTGATCTACGCTATTGTTTAAGAGGTTTTATATTAGAGTTAATAATTAACATAAATGTTGCTTTGGATGTGCTCGATTCATCCTCTGGAGGCTGAAGGTCAGAGCGTTATTAGCCTTCTATCCTACTTGACCTTTCATTTTTGATTTTATTGTTTGTTTCATAGTACAAAGTCGTCCCTATAGGTTTGTTTTTTTTTTTAAACATTTATTTTCGTTCCTTATGGCTGGATGGGTGAGACAACAAAACCGCCTGCTATTTGTAAATGTCATTAGGCTTTAATAGGCTTAACCTCAAATCTTTGTTTACAGCACACAGCGGTCAACGGGTAGCAAGGGCCTGGGGTGGATTAGCGAAATTGTGTTACTGAGTGTGGCTTTAAGTGAAAAAAGTGTCAAATTAGGAACCAACAAGGAGACCATAGCTCCCTCTTCTCCTTCTTTGCTTTCCCATTCCTTTCTCACTGTCTTTTTACCCTTTACCTTCTCTCCAGTTGACTTGTCCATGTTCCACCTACAACTGAGTTTTTTTTCACAGCAGCTTTAGCAAATGATGATCAAAACCCAACATGCACAGTTTTTTCTTATGAGACTGAGCTGGACTGGAGCGTTTTCATCTCAGTGAAAGCTCAGAGTTGGGCTCCGCTGCTCTACAGAGGACCTCATACTGATCACTAAGAGAAAGAGATTTAGCGTGAGATGGTTGGTATATACCTCTATTATTTTATATCATGTCTGCAGGGATGCCATTAGGTTCCATAAAGGGAATCTGGACTTGTTTTATTATGATTCTCATTCATTTGACTCCCTTTCCTCTTTACACACACAGACACATTCACACACTTGTCCTTTCTCTCCTATGCTTCATGGTGTTTCTGTTGAACACTGTCTTTCTTGCTTCATCCTTGTTAAATCTTGAGGTAAAGCTGATTTCCTACAAGATAATGTTGAAATTTAATAAGACAGCCTTGGTTTCTATTCTGAAAAAGCACAAATATGTAACTTAAATATGTGCAAATGAGCAAAGTGTCGGTACTAACAGTGTTTACATGTTGTTTTTGTTGGTTGCTATTGGTGTTTGTGTAGGTTTTGTTGTCTGCATAGCGTCTAAAAGTTCTGTCATCACTGTTGTGCGTGGTTTTGTACCCAGTGGTTTTCACGTGCACGGTTCTGCAGTTTTACGGTTTCTGATTCAGGTCATAAATGTCCTAGTGAATATCTTTACTGAGGTTCTGCTGCTTACACTATATGGCCAAAAGTTTGTAGACTCCCGGCTTTCTTGCAAAAATCAAGCATATTTATTTTTAAAAGGGAGTTTATTTCTCATTTGCTGCTGTAACAGGTGCTACACCTTTGGGAAGGCTTTAGATCTTGGAACATTGCTGCTAGAATTTGATTGCATTTAGTCGTGAGAACACTAGTGAGGTGAGATTGGTTGGTTAGTCTTGGATCACAAACTCCACTCCAATTCATTATAAAGTTATTGGATGGTGCTCAGTCACAGTTCCACAGATCTACAGCCCAATCCTGGGGGGCTTCTAGCCCAACACACTAATTCTACACACAGTGCTTTTCTATGTAGATAATTTAGGTTATGAATGTGCAATTGGAACACAGAAAGGCTATCTCAGCAGTGTGTGCGCCTTAAAATAGATATGAAACTCATTAAAGGATGTCTGGATACTTTTGGACATGTAGTATATAGAGTAGATTCTCCTAGCAAATGAAAACCCACTGGTTTACTCAGCCAGCCCAAGGGCAACAGGAATTAAATCAGGAGCTGTTCTTTCAGCTGTAAGCAGAATAGACTTATCCATGCCCCCATCATGCTTTCTTTCCTAACGACTGTTGCAAAGCTGGAAAGAAAATCCGTTTCAGCTTAACGTAACTAAATGAGAAACTGTTGAGACCCTAACACCAAACATTTAGGGTCTGGTTTAAAATGCTACACTTCCAAGCTGGACTATGTTGTTGTTGTAGCTGGTTAAGGCTCTTGTCCAACCTAATAACAGTTACTGTCTAAGTAGGTGGAGCATGGATGAGTCAAGCTTGGGCTGATCCAGGACCAGCTGAGCTTCTGCTAGTGCAATCAATTCACAACCACTGCAGAACTGATCTAAGATCAGCAGCTCACAGCAGTGACTGTCCAGGACTTTTTCGCGTTATCTTTCATCTGGTTTAATTAAATGTTTTCTGTATTCTGGAACATGCACCGTTTTGTTATCGAGCTTTTAATTAACCTAATGAAACTGGGTCGATTGTTCGTGAGTGGCCCATTAAGATGTGCATTGTGGTGGGTTTTTCACTTTAATAGTGTCACCATTCAGTCTTGTGCCGTGTGTGTTTGTGAGTGAGTGAGAGAGAGAGTGTGTGTGTGTGTGTGTGTGTGTGTGTGAGAGAGAGAGAAACTGCGAAACCAAATGAGATGATATTTTTGATTTCTTTTGATATGCAGTATATCGTCTCCCAAAATGTAATAGCTTTATTTTAATACAGTGCATAGAAACTAGTCTTAATGGAAAGTAATATGCAACATATAGCTTTATAAACTGTTTCTGCAGGGCTGCGTTTTGAAATCGGGTTTAATCTGTATCTAGTTTCAGTGGTTTTGAAGCCTTAAATATGTGCCTGTTTAATGTTTGTAATGTTTCCCATTGTTACAAATGTACAGGACTAAAGGAATATTATATTTTCATCTTAAATAAATGAAAAGAAAGCACGAACAAGTCTGCAAGACTTTATTCATTCATATTGTTTATTATAAACAAGTATATGTATGTGTATATTTCAGAATCGTGTTTATTGGCCATGTATGTGAGCGAACACATACAAGGAATTTGGTTCCGGTCGATGGTGTCTCTCAAGCACAACAGTATAAAACACAACAATATATAAATGACACCATGAACAATATACTGAGCAATATAATGAACAATAATATACAATCTACAGTATGAATGTGTGATATGGGCTTATATTTATAAAGAGAAGTGTTAACAAATGTATCTAAGGTTTGTTTGAACATATGTTTTTCTATTCATTTAAATATATTTATGAAAATATGTATGTGAATATAAATGTATGTATGAATATATAAATAATTGTGTGTGTACCCACACATATATACATACATATGCATACATAATATATATGTGTACATTCACACACTCTCATACATGTATAGGTCACTAATACAATATATAACAATATAAATCTTATATACAGAAAAATGCAGGCTTATGTACATATAGTGCAGTTTCAGTATTGTAATGTAAAGCAATGTTTGTATATATGTTTCTGTATTATTTGTGTATATTATATATGTTATTTGTTTATAATATATGTAGTATTTAATAGGAGTGCTTACAATTGGTAACAGTCATTGTTGCCCTATATTCTCATGCACACAAGTGTTTACTTTTTGTTCAGATTTGTTCATGGGCTGCTCGTTTTTCTGAATAGAGTTCCTACTCCCGTCAGAAAAAAAGCGTCTCTTTATGCTCCAGATGCCTTGAGGGCACAATCTAATCGAAGTCTGCCATACTGTCCTGATCGAGCTCTATGAGGGGACTATTGTCTGTCTGAAAGAATTCTCCATTCACTTCAGTTCTATTTTTATACCCACCCGTTTTCGGGTAAGCCCCGTCCCTCTCGGCTGGTAATTGGCTGGCTCTTCACTTTCGGCCCGACTAGTAGAATCTCCTGGCCAATCCTAGCACAGTAGTCAGATGCCCACCTGCCAATCACAACAAGAATGAGCGTGGGTTTTCTCAGTACGGGCGGGATTAAAACAACAACATCCCTTGTCCGTGAGGAAGGCGCGCCGCAGCCCAGCAGGTCCTGCCGTGGAGAACCGAGCCGGCCAGTCTCATGGCGACGACACCGGTCAAGCCACGACTCGGCGCCACTCGAGCCCAGCTGCCACCCTGCTACTACGAGGGATACCTGGAGAAACGGGGACCCAAAGAAAAGGTAGTCGTTTTTTTGTTTCCTCTGACTAGTCTGTGTACACCGGCGTGTCTCCTCCATTGCACATGTACACTAGCTGGACGAAAGTATTGGGACACGTCAGTTTTTCAGGGTTTGGTCTAGACACCTCCCTTCCAGTGATGGAGAATCTTAATGCTTCAGCGTACAAAGAAATTCTGGACATCATCATGCTTCCAACTTTGTGGGCACAGTTTGGGGAAGAACCCTTTCTTTTCCATAATGACTGTGCCACAGTGCACAAAGCGAAGTCCATAAAGAGATGGTTCGATGGAAGATCTTGATTGTCCCATACAGAGCCCTGACCTCAACCCCATCTAACACCTTTGGGATAAACTGGTACGACCAAACCTTCTCATTAATGCTGTACAGAATGAATGGCCACACATCCCCACAGAAACTCCTAAATCTTGTGGAAAGTCTTCCAAGAAGAGTGGGGGCTGCAAAGGGGGACCAGCTCAATTTAAAGTCTGCTGAATTGAATGCAGTGTCATTAAATTTAGAGAGTAATGGTGTAATGGGCAGGTGTCCCAATACTTTCGACCACATAGTGGATGTGTCAGTATGTATTGTGTGGATGGGCGAGGCCACTGTAAGCATGACAGCTGGCTGCTGCTTCACTTGTCAGTATTTGGCTTCTAAACCAGCTCCGACCAAACATATGTGATATATGGAACCATTTGAAGCTTCTGGAAATTATTGTGCTTAAATGAATCACTCATTAGACTAACACTGGTATACCTACACTTCTGACGAAGCAGAGCCGGTGTCTTCAGACGAGCCTTCATTCCTGAGAGTCATGGGGCTTTAACCCGCCCACTGGACTTAATTTGACCCCATTCATCATTTAATGTAAACTTATCAATTATTGCCATAATTTTTAAAAATAAAAAATGTTTATATATTAATGTGTGATACAAGTTTTTTGAAGAAAAACAAAACAAACGTGTATAAAATGCAGATATATGTTCTGCTTTATACAATAGTCTGGGCTCAAACTGACCCCAAAACACAGTGATGTATAAAAAAAATGTGTTCAGAACATAATATATATCGAAAAAAAATTATATATATATA
>JBBJLR010139948.1:0-16420 GCA_037577145.1 Brachypetersius gabonensis | reverse complement strand
AATTGCTATTATAAAAACTTCAGCAGCAACTTTTCCAATTTCCCATATTTATGTAATTCTCAAAACTTTTGGCCACGCCTGTACCTGAACTAGGTGCACCTGATGTAGGAGGAAGCCGCGCTGTTGCTGCAGAGAGCATCAGAGGGTCCTGGTCCACTTCAAGCTCTGCCCAAATGGCATCCGATAACCAAGACCATGTTCCCGAGCATTGCGACCCCCTTCCCAAGTGTCGCGACCAAGATCGAGGAGGCAGCACACATGAGCACCAGCAAGGCGGCAGTGTACCCTTGCATTGAGGCTGCGAACACAAACACCGACAAGACCACGCTCCCAAGCACCGAGACTTCACTCAGGAATGCAGAGACTATGTTCCTGAGCCATGATTTGGCACTTTTGTGGCCCATACCTGCACCCCAGAGATGGCTGCTTCCTCCCATGTCTGCTCCCCGGCTGAAACCTCCAGTCCCAGGGTCAGTCGTAGCATGTAACCCCAAGCTTTTAGTAGTAAGCCCAGGGTTGTTAGCAGTTAGCCTGGGATCTATAGTAGTTAGCCTGGAGCCTGTAGACATGCTAGGCCTAATAGAATAGAATAGAATAGAATAGAATAGGGTCCACAGAGAGGGCCCCACTCCTGATTGCAGCTAGGCTCCAAGGACAGTGATGAGCTCCCCACAGAAGGGCTTCCAGGAGGAGGCAATACCCACCAGGACAATAAGGGGTTCTTGGTAAGGGGTTCCAGCCTCAAGGACAATGAGGCATGCCTCCCCGCAGAGGGGCTTCCAGGTGGAGGCCATGCCCACGATGACAGAGAGGGGCTCCCGGTAAGGGGCGCTGGCCCAGAGGATAGTGAGGGGCTCTCTGGTGGGAGCTTCCAGTGTATGTACGGGGACTCTCAAAGGGGAGTGTCCCATGAGACCCACCCGGACCACCCTGGCAATGTGAAGCAACGTCCAGGATGCCATCCAGTGAGATGTGGACGCGGGAAGTTCACCTTTGCCTCTGCCTTCCCCTACTCCGCCCTTAGTGTATGGTGGGGTTTGGTTTGCGTCTCAGAGGGGCTTTTTGGGGGTGTACTGTCAGGTCTGGGGTCTGCCAGTGCTGGGACCTGTGACGGTGTGTGGCCACTAGTGGCCATCCTTGTTTAAGTTTAGGTCTGTGAGTTTAAGTTGGGGATTAATTAAGTTATTAGTTTCAGGTGTTTTGTGTTTGTGTTAATGCTTGTGTTGGTTTGATTGCGTGTTGGGGTTTTGAGTTTTGCATTTAAGTTTGTGTATAACCGACCTGCGTTGGTCAACTGCTCACATTCCTGGTGGTGTTACTGTTGGGTTTTGTAAATAAAGATGAAGCATTTTGACTTTAGCTGGTGTGTGTGTACTTGTATGACGTGCTTGGAAAAGGAGCAAAAAGAGGGAGACCGTGACAATTAGTTTGCAGAGATGACTAATTATCTATGAATGTTCGACAGCATAGTCCACCTCAAGAGAAGAGCATCTGAACCATCTGAAAACTGAAAATTAATTACATCTGAAAAATAATTACATCCTTAAATAGTTTATTTATTTAGCAAAACCTGACCTGTAGAGCACTTTTGGTTAACTAAAGATGGACGTATTTTTAAGGATGGTTTGCAAATGAGATATTAAGTAAGTGTGAAAAATCATTATAAAGCTTAACAAACCTGTACATAATGTGAAGGTTCTATTGTAACCAAGTTAACTTTTCTAATGGCACAAGGAACTGTGACATGCCATACTGAGAACAAATGATTTTTCATCACAAATAAAGTAGGACGCAGCTGAGATGACTGCATCATTGCTTTCTGATTGGTCAAATGTCATCACAACATGGAAAGAGGCCATTTTTTCCCTGTCTGAACAAAAAAATATCAATGGAGAAGCAAACTAACAACTGGTAAGCTGATGAAATATAAACATTACTATCTATTTGCGGTGAAGATAAATTTCATGGGAAGTTTTCTCTGATGCTGACAAATTTATCTTTATCACCATGAGAAGAGCAAAGGTATACTAGGACATCACTAAGTTAGCTGTGTTAGGTATTTGTTGTATGACTAAAGAATGCCAAGGAAAAACATTCCACTGGTAAGACCTCGACTGGTAAGACAGTTCTTGGATGACAACTGACTATAAACTGTGGTGAGAGAATTGTGCTGCCGACACATCAGTAACACTGTTACCAGACTGAGATACGCTGGAAAATCAAAGCATGCTGCAAGTTTTGTTCTGTCGCTGTACATTTTAGGTACAGCATTTCTCTTGCAGACCTATAGAAAAGTGCCTTAGGCATTAAGGCATTTAAAAATAAACAGACAATGTGAAGACTGGACAAAGACATGAAAATCATTGTGTAGAACCTTTACACATTATATTCTACAATGCTCACGTTGGAAAACTGATGATAATAATAGGTGCTACCAGCATTTCATCATGCACCGTTTAATGTTCTGATAATGTGTGTCTTTTTGATTAGTTTTGATTAGTTAGGAGGGCGAACAACTGATGCAGTGATACAAACACAGAGTAAAACCCTGTGGTATGACAGAGAGAGAGAAGGAGAGAGAGGGAGAGACAGAGATGATGAGAGAGAGAGAGAAAACAGGCATGTACATGCAACAGATATTATGCACCATATTTTTCCATTAATTGTGACATCATTGCAAAGTTAGGGAAAACAAATAAATGTAAAACTATACAAGCAACTACCAAGGGGGATGGGAAAATGCATAACTTTAGTATATTCTGTTATTCAAGGTTATTCCTGTGCCAGTAGTATTCTTCCTCCACTCTCTATGAGCTATGGATGGGATTTAGGTTTGAGGGATGCATGGGTTGAAAATTGCAGTCCCACCACTGAGAGTGTACACAGAATGTTTTTAAACCTTCATAGAAACACAATAAAAGAGATGAAAAACAGATGTTGTGCAAAAATGATGGATTGCCCTCATAAATAGTAAGCACACATTTTCCCCTCCATATTACATAGTGCGGCATTCTGTCACTGTGCCGTTAAAAGTGACTATAAACCCCTGCTGGTCTGAGCATATTTTGCCCCTTTCTTCTCTTATATATTGTACCATCCAAAATATGCAGTGTTTAGTAGGCCAGTGTATCCTACCTTCATGTTCGCTGAAGACTGAATGAAGAGGAATTACACGGGTAGAAAATAGGTCCAGCAAAATTCTGAAGGAATTTAGGGTACGAAGACAAATTCTCTCACTCTAACCTTGGATGCTGAAGTAACCCAGTTACTTGAGCTACATTCTACAGTGTGCAACTGAGGATATTTGGGACAGATTACTGCCTGGAGCACTGATCGTAAAAGGCTTTTGGTTAATTGTACAGCCTGATGAGACCATTTAGCACTTACATTTTTAAGTGATAGAGCTTGATGTTATATTATTCGTGGTAGAGCTTGATGTTATATTATGTTCATTCAGATATATCGTATCCAGAGACTAGACCATAAAAAGACCAACTAATGCAGCCAAAGTGCAGACTATTTTAGTTTTATGTGAGTGCTACAAATGTTTTACCATAAGAAAAACAAAAGTCAACATAAATACTCATATGGCTAATCAGTACTGGCCTGCTTGCTTGACTGATTGTTTGACTGTTTTTTAGTGCCAACTTAAATGATTATAACTAGGGGTGGGCATAGATAATTTTTTAAAATCTAGATTAATCTCACTGTAATCTTGGAATTAATATAGATTAAAATGATTAATCTAGATTAATCTAGATTAAAATGGCTCATTTGAATTCTGCTGAAGGTCTGAAGCCCCCAGCCCCAAAAGATCCCAAGCCACCCTAAATATATAGTCATTATTCTATTTTTAAATTATACATCCAAACAATTATATATCCAAACAAAAAGACTATGAATTGAAATTAAATATAATACATCTAGCCATCATTATTGAAATTATCAAAAATTAAAAAGATGTACTGGCTGTTGAAGGTAGCAGGTGTAAAAGACGGATAAGGAACGCTCATATTCCATTTTGGTTTTATTGAGTTTCACAAACTGCGGCATGCAGTCGGGAGGAGAAACTGGCCTGGTAGCTCCGCCCACCTGTTTTGGCTGTAAAAATATTCTGAGGGAAAATATGTGGGGAAGAAAAAAAGTTTCTTAGGGAAAAGACGCAGGGGTAGGGATGGGAATTGATAAGAAATTATTGATAAGAAGAATGAGCATTTTGCATTCTGGGTAATTGAGCCTCTAGTGAGGCTGGGAGCTGTAGTGTTTCAGTGTGTGGTAGTGCGGGAGTGTTTGGAATTTTACATGGCCGTCCTGTGAGTGACTCTTGTCACTCTGTTGTTTTTTTTTTGGAGAAAGTAAATAATTGCTTCTTTTACAGCTAGGATATTAAAGATGATTAACGGGTACTTAGATGTTAAGATGTTTAAGATTTTTGGGATGGACACAAAGCATACACACAAAAAAAAAGAGTATGAGACCAAGTGATTTCAATAGAAAGTGGGTGTATTATACAAGTATGAATATTTACTACAGATAGCAAGCACACAGAATGAACAACCAGTGATAAATATATACAGTGGAAAAAAACAAATCAAGATATTTACAAATGTACAGCAAGTTGGTTCCAGTGACGACACCAAAGGAAAAAAATAAATAAACCAAAACTTTCCTATTCTTACAAGGTGACACACTCTAAACTATTCTAGACCCAAACACAACTCCTAATCTAAGCTACACTAATCTACAAATAAATAAATTAAACTTACAGTGGGTGGTGTCCGCCGCTTCCCTAGTGAACTAACAAAGAAAACTACTGTGTGAAGAGAATATGTGAAAACAAAGAAACTAACCTGACCCAACTTCCAAAAAACCAACTCAGAAGAGAACTTTACAGCTCACTGGTTTTTAGCAATACAAGCTGATACACTGTTTCTTACAAACTCTCCAATGAACACACAAACCGTCTCTCTAATCGTTCACACATACACGCTCAAACAGAATAACCACTCCAAACTAAGCTCAGATTCACACACACACACCAAGTCACTCGACAATTCACACTGCAATCTAATCACACTCTCACAACTGTCACAAACTAGGCACACAGAGGCGCCTCTATCCAGGGCGCTGACGTGTCTTGAATCTTGTGGGCGGGTACTCCTGAACTGTTCCACCAATTGTCAACATCCGTCTAGTCTGGCCAATCAGGCTGAACGTCTTTCATGACGGGCGTTTTTAGAGTCCAATGGCATCCAGCTTGGGAACAAGAGACAGACTGGGCTCCATAGTGCTCCGGCACGTAACACAAGGGAGAAAAGAACAGACCCTGCTCCCCGTAACTGTTTTATATTTGGACCCGCTCTGTGGCCGAAAGTAACGAGCCAAACACGCCAGGCTAGCAGCCGCTAAAGCTTGCATAGTTTAGACCCAGCTCCCAACCCAGCTTTGTGAATAGATTAACGGCGATATTTTTTTTTTCGCCTCTGATTTACTTGGGCTAAAAATACAAACGAGGGCTCGTTGGAAAGGTTTCCTGTAGATCGATCGAACTGTGGAGTTTGAAGTGTCTGAGTGCTTGCACCATGGAGAAATTGTGCATGGAGCACAGGGACTCAACCCTGTTGTGAAATTTGAAGAAAGTGCTTCCAGGTCATCTACAGCCTGCCCTGAGTCCCCTTGTGTGACAACATCCAGGAAAAATATATTTATTGCCACAAAAAAGGTGGAGGATATTTGCTTTCTCCACATTATTGTGGGGATTTCTATATAAAACTTTGAGTTCGTTTCTCAAAAAAATCTGCATGTGACAAAATCCACGACTCCTGATCTCTGTAAAACTGGGGGTTTACCGTACACTCATTAGTATGACTATACACACTTCTTTGTTTGCCTTGGCTTTCTGCAAAGTCTTGCTTACACTTGTTCCTACTCCTTCCCAATAAACTAATTATCACTTCTATACAGTACGTATTGTAGCGCCACCGAGCAGGAGTGGACGAGCAGGAGTGGTCACCCACCCCAGGCTGAGGGGGTACAGGGCAGAAGTCGTGCACGGGGCCATGCTGTAGAGGTGAAGTGCTGTGATGGGATCTCCCCCAAGTCACCAGCGTCCAGGCAGGGAGTAGGGTGTGTTTTCAGGACTAGAACCTTTATTTTTGGAAAGAAACAAAGCAGAAAGGGTTAATTCCTCGCTTACGTCCTTTTCTCTCCTCCGGTCTCTTTTGGCGGCCCCTTATATAGGGCGCCTGATCCTTGTTCACGGTAACTCTTCAAGGAGCTCCCAGTGCGCCTTATCAGCAGTGCACGTGCTCCTCCACATGACCTCAGCTGTTCAAAACAAAGGGTGCTGAGGGGGTATGCCGGCGCTTGTGTTTTGACAGTGGCTGTTTCATTACCTTGGCTAGCGTCGTCTTATGAAAGCAAGACTATGTTTTGTGAAGTCTTGCTTACACCTTGCTAAAAGTCTTGTTCTAGGCCACGTCCCTAGCCACGTTAGCCTGTTTCTCTATACCTGTTTATTAAATAAATACAGAATTTATGTTTACCTATCAGTTTTTTGAACTAGCCTTTACGTATTGAAGATGACTTATGATTCATTAAATCTATGCTGATTACTGGGTACTACACAGGAAACATAGATTATTATAGGGCAATATTAATTGTTAATGTGTCATCACTGCCAGAACAAAACCTCATCTCAAATAAAGCAAATAGGAGATACCATTAACTGAACTGCATGTTTAACTGGAAAACATCTATTAAGAGCCTTTGTCTAATTTAAAGAAGAGGTCTCAGAGAATTACAGGCTCAGGAGGTTATTGGATATTGCTAGAGGGACCCTTAAAAAAGAGGACTACATCCAGCAACCACACAAGACTCCAAGCAATGCCCCAACATGAAGTGAGGCTGTCGTTCTCTGGGCAAGCATGAACCAAACAAACAGGACAGGTAGCAGACTACAAAAGCATTGGGAACCTTCACTCGGAGAGAATCAGAACTATAAATGAACCACAGACAAACAATGGACAGGTGAGTCGAAATTAGATAATTGGCCAAAAAGCAAACTGGGGATTCAAAAAGGGGAACCGCAGGACATGTCACAGAGAACTGCCAGTCACACTCCTTCCACGTCTCTTTATCCCCGAGCTGAGATAGGGAAGAAACGCAGGACCGGCTTCTCTGCCCCGGGCAACCAGCCCGGCCTCCTTCAGCTCTCGATCAGCTGCCTCTGCTTCTTGCCCGGTCGCGTCTTTAACCAGTCCAGCCTCCTTAGCATCTCGGCCGGCCTCCTTCGCCTTTCGTCTGGTCGCTTCCTCAACCAGCCCGACTTCTTTCTCAGCCAGTCCAACAACTTTCTCCTCCTGCCCGGAAGCTTGATCGAGCAAGTTTGACTGCTTTTTCAGTTAGACTGGTGGCCTCTGTAGCTAGTCCAGTGGTCGCTTCAGCTAGCACTGTAGCCTTCTCAGCTAGCACTTCAACCTTCTCAACTAGCCCCATAGCCTTCTCAGCTAGCACCTCAGCCTTTTCAGCTAGCACTGTAGCCTTCACAGCTAGCCCTTTGACCTGTTTAACTAGCCCAGTAGCCAGCCCGGTCAACCCTGTACTCTTTTTAACCAACCCATCTACAGCTTTGGCAGCGGCTCCAGTCAATTCAGCCACACCTTCGACGGCGACCTCCTTTGATGGTGGCCTCCTTTGAAGGTGGCCAGACCAGCTGCTTCTTCCGCTGTGACTCCAGCCAGACCGGTTACCTTCGCTCCTTATGGGCTCTCGTTGCACCGCCGATGGCTACTGCATGCTCTTTAGCGTCTCTCTCCGCACCACTGACGGCTGCAGTGCGCGCCTCCCAGCCATCGCCAGATGTGTGCGCCTCCCAGCTATCAACAGCCATGCACACCTCCCAGCCATCGGCAGCCATGCACACCTCCCAGCCATCGACAGCCATGCACACCTCCCAGCCATCGCCAGCTGTGTGCACCTCCCAGCCATCGCCAGCCATGCGCGCCTCCCAGCCAGCGGCAGTAGTGTGCACCTCCCAGCCAGTGGTACCAGTGACGATCCCTGCACCTGTTCCCTCAACGCAAGCTCCGGTTTCCGCACTGGGTGACCCAACTCCTGATCCGTCACTCTAGTAATTGCCTCCACTCCGACCTACTAGACTCCAGCTCCTGCCTTCTCGACTACAGTGATGGCCCCCACTCCGGCCTCCTCAACTCCTACACCAGTCTTCACTCTGGTCGCCCGACCTTTGGAGCAGGCTGGGACATCTGCCTCGGTTGCAGTTATGAGTAATCGGCCTGCTTGTCTTCTTCGGCCTCCACCGTGGACAGGGGTCCTGGATGTTCCCGCGCCCCCCCCTGTGTGTGTTAGGGGCTGCGAGTTTTGTTTTGGCACCCAGGAGTTGCGCCCTTCAGGAGGGGGTAGTGTCACAGTCCCTGCCTGCGACTACTAGGGGTCACTATAGACTCATGGACCTTTTCAGCCCTCACTTTACCTTGCACCTGTAATATATCCTTTCACCGATTGCCCTCTCACCTGTACTGTGCTCCCTTGTTTTGCCAACGTCTTCCCATTGGTTTTTGTGTTTTCTCTGAGGCATTTATTTTGTGTTTATTCTGTCATCTGTTATCCAGACATACTTTCAGCTTGGTCGTCGTGCTCCCTACCCACATTTACTCTTGTTATTTTTCCAATTAAAACATGGTTGTTATGGTTTTGGCATGGTTTTGCATGGTTTTTCATAGTTTTGCATGACCCAGTGCATAAATACAACTTGTGAAACTGCAGAACAGTGAAGGATCAGACAACCCAAATAGCCTAGCCTGACATCAAGGAAATTACTTTTTGATGTGCCATTGCTATGCTATGGTTATGTACCAGCACATAACTAAGCCACTAACACCAGGGATGTATCTAAAAAAAATGCTTCCCTTGACTTCTCTATGACTTACGTTGTTCTTCTCTATGGCTTATGTATTGTTGGGTTAGGTGTTGGCTAATTATTATTTGACAGATGTTGTATAGATGCTCTGACTGCAGTAACTTGGTTAAATAGTTGACTCAGATTTAAGCTGTTTTCAGGGAAGAAACAGTTGTGGATAAAGCCAAATGCCATAAATGTAAATGATGTGGGCCAAAAAAAACACCATAAATACAATTCACAGTATTTCAGCTGAATCAAATCTCACTCCCATTTCACAAGGGTACTAATGGGGTTGAAAAAGAAAAGCAGGTTGGTATGGGGGCATGTACATGACAAAAATTGTAACGGAGTGGTATTTATGCCTAACACATCTCTTTTTGGAGGGCTTTTGGAGAGGTCTCTCAATGTCCCTACCAAACCCTGGGATAAATAAAAACATATTGCATGTAAAAAGCCAGAAGACATTAAGGGACTGTTTTGGAAATATATTTACTGTCAAAGCTCCAGAGCAAGGAAAAGGGGAAGCTAACAGTGGGTTGAAACTCATTATTGGATTTACTGAAACAGCACAGGAGCTGGATCTTTGTTTTACCAGTGGCGAAAATGAGACACAGCATGTGTGCAACAGTGAAATAGACCGAGATGGAGACATGATGTGGTGCTGGGGAAAGAAAAGGGCAGGCAACAGGATGGGAAAAAAGGCCAACAGAGGAAAATAGAAATGACATACAGAACACCTGACAGATAAACAAAAGCTGAAGAAGGTGGATAGAAGATAAGACGAGGGTGAAGGTATAAGAGAGGCAAGGAGCAATAATACTGGAAAAAGATTACAGGGAGACGGGTATGGGATGGAAAGGCTGGATAGATTTGATCTATCCATTATACAGGGTAAAAAAGAGGAGATTTGCAATGCAAGGCTGGCAGCCACCACCAGCTGCTGATCAGAAACACTTGTTTGCACTTTTTTTCCTCAAGCATTTCACATCATAGGCAGAAAGTGAACAGTGAACATGTGCAAAGTGTCCTATGTTTTTATACCATGTGTCATGTAATTTAAGAGAGCGTTCATAATGGTAAGTCAAAAAGCAGGTCAGCAAGTGCCAAAGTGCCACACTTATCTTGAGAGTAAGTGAAAGGTGACTTGCATGCATAGAAGTCAGACATTCCTAACAATGACAATATTTACACCTCATCATTGTATCTGACTTGTCTTTAGACTTGGTAGTCAAACAAATCATGGGCTGATTAGACTGAACCTGATTGCTATAGATTCCACCCCCGACCTGGACATATCCCCCAACCCCCGGAACCACACAGAGACACAGACCTCTGCGCGCACACACGCACCCACACCACCACCACCAAGGTCGAGACACAGAACCAGTTAATTCATGTAGGCACTCATTAGAGTACTAGAGTACATTGTTTATGTTATAGTTAGGGCTTTTATTTTAAATTTGGGGTTCATGCGTGTTCATGGTGTTTAACTTCACGTATTCAGTCAGCTGTTGAGTGTTTAAACCAAGTGATTATCTGTTCTCATTGGTTTATGTCTGTGACATCCTCAGTCAGCGGCAGATAAAGGCCACTGCTATTAAAGTTTTGTTTAAAGACTTTTATTTTGACATATGGTGCGGTCTCATCTCTGGCAGATGGGATCAATAAGATGGGATCAACTCAAACTCCATATTTTCAAAACGGTTAACACACAGGCCTAAACAGCGGCATTAATGGTCACAATTACACATTTTGTTTGCAAATGGCTCTAACTGGGCCAAAACAGTCAAAGTATGCAACAAAAGTCAATTTTGCCTTCAAACACAACTTGCACACAAGTGTAGGAGCTCGTCTAATCGATCATTACAAACCGCACAACAAAATACACCTCTCAGTGTGAATCCGTGCACCATTGCTTGTCTTTGTAGTCTATTAGATATCATGCCAGTGCCATTTGTTGGCTTTCTACATAGGCTATGTCAAATGTATGTCTTGTAAAGATTGGATTCAGAATCAGAAATGCTTTGATGCAAATTTTATTGATTCCATGATATTTTTTCTTTTTCAAACTGTGGCTGACAATTGAAATACTGTAAATATTACAGTATGTTGACATACGAGAGATACGAAAGTTTAGGCCGTCTGAGTTGTCGTTCTCCCAACGGTGGAGCAGGATGGTCAAGGCACTCTTTACACCAATCACCATTTCTAGCTACTGCAGAACCATAGGCAGGCTAGGAGAACTCATATTAATGTTAAAAAATCTTTTCATGCCATGGGACCTTTTAGACTTGCTGACTGGTCGGTAAAGGAAGATTTGTGTGAAGGAGTGTAAAGCAAGTGCTTCAATAGGAATATATGGTCATGTATTAAAGTATTCAATCGCTATGATGGATTTCTGTCAGTGGAGGGCACTAAATCACATTTTTATGATTGATACAGATCCGAAGAACATATCTGGCATGGACACGCTTCTCCACGATCTTGCTTTTTTTGGCAGAACTGCCGTTGAGCTGGCCCGTATGGGGATCGAACCCAGTGCTGAACTGGCCATCTGGCATACCGGACTGATGGTAATTTTGGGCTGGCAGAATCCTGTTAGTACAACCCCCGCTCCTCCTGGAATGACAGCGAGAGGAATCCCGTCAGTAGGCCCGCGACACGGAACAGTTGGTAAAAAAAAAGGATTTCCGTCAGATTATTTTTTTGCTTTAATCCATGTATGGTATCTGTTTGGTTATTATAGCTAAAACAATGGAGTTTAGACTGCTTGAAGGACATCCATGTTAACTGTTTTGTAAAAGGGTGGGAAAAATGTGTCAATCCAACAAGAAAGGTTAACACATTTGCAAGAGGTGTCCGGTGCTCTGCTGAGAGAGTGATGATGAAAACCGAGTGGATTCCAGTTTCTTTAAGCAGGTCAAAGCAATCAAGAAAAACTGTAATGTAAGCCCAGATGGACACATCAATGATTAGGTCTGCACTGTAGATTGTGTAGTTATGTTACGTGCCCTGGTACATAGTGCCTGTGTTTTCTTTTTCCCATTTCCTGTTTTTACAGTTCCAAGCCTGCGAGAAATTTCACGCAGTCCTTGCTGTTAATGAGTGTATTACCTTTGTCAGAAGAGTCAAGCGTATGTATTAGCTCAAGGACTAGAGATGGGAATCATAAAGATTCCATTACCTAATATTGTTTTACATTCAGAACTCGTATCTGGTCCTGTTCGTGTAGGTGTATGTGAATGTCTTCCAGTTATAGGTGTGTGCATGATTCTAGGAAACGACCTGGCTGGTGGGAAAGTTACACCACTCTTAGAAGTTACGTGTGTTCTAAAGGTGAATGTGAGCTTAGAAAAAGACGGAACTGAATTATTTCCTGTGTGTCCTGTGACTCGTGCCCAGGCTTGAAAATTCTCTGAAGCGGTTGATTTGTCAGACACATTTCTGATGTCTAATGATGAGTTAAGAGGTGATCCTAAAACTCGCACATTAAGCCTACCACGTCTCTCTAATATAACTAGTGACACGGAAAATAAGTGTCTTTTCACACGTCAACAGCACAAAAGTACAAGTATGTCCTTGTGGAGGGAGTACTTTGCCGGAAATGGAATCCGAGTGTTACACTGGACGAGGAAGAATGGAATACTTGTTTTCAAGTTGTTGTGCCGATTGGTTATCGTACACACAATTTGAGTCTAGCTCATGCTCATCCTCTAGCTGCTCATTTAGGTGTACGTTAAACTTATGATAGAGCATTGCGGCATTTATTTTGGCTTGGTTTGAAATCTGATGTTGTGAATTACTGTCGGTCGTGCTCGACATGTCAGACGGTTGGAAAACCTAATCAGGTTGTTCCAACCGCACCTTTGAAACCAGTACCTGCCATTGGAGAACATTTTGATCACATTATTGTTGATTGTGTAGGTCATCTACCTAAAACTAAGTGTGGAAACCAGTTCTTATTAACCATAATGTGCATTGCTACTCAGCATGCAGAAGCTATACCGTTACTGCAAAAATTACTGCATCTGCTGTGGTCAAAGTGTTACTCAAATTCTTTTCGACGTTGGGGTTCCCTAAATTCTTTAACCAAGTATTATGGGAGTGTAATGTCTGAAAACCATGCTTAGGACATTTTGTTTCGAAACCCATTTTGACTGGGACAAAGGGGTTCCGTTTGTTCTATTTGCTGTAAGGGAAGTTGTGCAAGAATCCCTAGGTTTTAGTCCTGCAGATCTTGTATTTTGACACACAGTCCGTGGCGCGCTGAAACTATTGAAGGAAAAGTTGTTGTCATCAGAAAATCAGCCGACGCCAAAGCGTAATATATTAACTTGCGTTAGAGAGTTTAAGAAATGTTTGTAGAAGGCATGTGAGTGTGCGAAAAAGGCTCTAATTTCATCTCAGACAGCGATGAAAGAAAGATTTCATGTGAAATCCGTGTTTCCAAAAAGCTCTTCTCATGGTTCCTGGTTCGGCATTGTCAGCTCGTTTTTCAGGTCCATATTTAGTGGACAAACAATTAAACGAGACGACATACTTCCGTCTCTACTCCAGAAAGGAGACAGAAGGAAAGGGTTTGTCATGTGAACACGTTAAAAAATTTTCCTGAACGACTACCAACTGAAGTGTCACCACCCGCACTAGGGCCCAGTGTGGCGAGTTGACATGTGATATTTCTCACCAAATCACTCGTTTAGATAATTCTGAGATGATTAAAACCTTACCGACGAGTTTGCAGAAGAACAAAGGAGTGATATCTGTAAGTTGGTACATTCCTATCCAGAGCTTTTTAATGACGTGCCTACATCGCTGATACAACATGACATAAATGTTGGTGATGCCAAACCTATTAAACAGTATGCATATAGGGTGAAAGCTAGAGAAAAGACAACTTTTGTCTCAAGAGGTTAATTATTTGTTGGAAATCGGTTTTGCGACGCCCAGTTGTAGCCCATGGAGCTCACCGTGTATACTAGTTCCAAAGCCAGATGGTGCATTCTGTTTTTGTACAGTTTTCGTAGGGTTAACGCAGTAACTGTACCTGATTGCTACCCCATGCCTCGAATGGACGATTGTGTACACAAGGTGGGTGCAGCTAAGTTTGTGACAAAAGGGAATCTCTTAAAAGGCTACTGGCAGACCCTGTTGACCAATCGTGCATTAGAAATATCTGCTTTTGTTACCCCCGATTGTTTTGCTCAATATTCAGTCATGGCGTTTGGAATGCGTAACGCACCAGCAACCTTCCAGCGCCTTGTTAATTTGGTGTTATCGGGAGTACCTTGTTGCAAAGCATATTTGGATGATGTGATTTTGTATTCTGCTACTTGGGAAGACCATGTGAAACTGATTGATACAGTTTTCAGTCGTCTTGTACAAGCGAATTTGACTCTCAATTTAGCCAAATGTGAGTTTGGATAAGCCACATTGACGTATCTGGGAAAACAGATTGGACAAGGACAAGTATGTCCAGTCCAGGCCAAAGAAGAGGCCATTATCACCTTTCCCGTTCCTAGTACTAGACGTGAATTATATTTAGGGCTTGCAGGGTATTACAGAGGATTCTGTCCAAATTTCTCTAGTGTGGTTGCTCCTCTTATGGAGTTAATGAGTCCTGCTCATCCATATGAGTGGTCCACCCAGTGCCAATATGCATTCGACTGTGTGAAGTTGCTATTGTCCGGCACTCCTGATGCACCTGATTTTTCCAGACCTTTTAAGCTGGAGGTAGATGCCAGTTTTGTAGGAGCCGGTGCTCTCCTACTGCAAGAAGACCATTTCCTATAAGTCTGATCTGTGAGCTCTCATTGGCCTATGGAATCGGAATCCCGCCTTAGAACCCCATTGGCTGTCTGATTACTTTCCACACGGAGGATTGGATGCCTGGTGAAGGATCTCCTGCCTTCCTACCTCAGAAGAGCAGAGGGAAGGAAGTAGAGATCAGCAAGCAAGGGAGGTTTTGGGGAGATAGAAAGAGAGAGCAAGCGTGGTGAAGCTTAGTTTTGTGTTTAGCTATGTTGTCTTCCATTTTGTTGATGTTTTGGGGAGACTAGAGGATTTGTGTTTATTTGAGTTACACTTTAGATTGGGGCTAGTTAGGACTTTCACGGGTGTATTTTTAGTTCATTCTTTGTGAGTTAAGTTATCGGTAGACCCCACTCCCAGTATTTTGTTTAGTGTAGTTTATTTGTTAGGTAGGTTCAGGGTGTTTTGTTTTGTTCTTTTCTTTGGGGTTATCGACAGTCCCAATCTTGTAAGTCTGTTTTTGTAAATACTTGTATATATCTATGTTTGTAGTCTCTTGCAAAGTTTTGTAAATATAACCTGTAAATAGTGTCCTAACC
Source organism: Brachypetersius gabonensis (assembly GCA_037577145.1). NCBI lineage: Eukaryota > Metazoa > Chordata > Actinopteri > Characiformes > Alestidae > Brachypetersius > Brachypetersius gabonensis. Next base: position 1,150 of record JBBJLR010139948.1, on the reverse strand, counting down.
ACTGCCCTGTCCGTACTTCCCATGATCTTTATTACCGGTTCATTCTTTATCATTTCCTCTTCACGACCCGTGAGCCAAGTCCTGGGTCGTAACAAGTTATCACCTAGATACGAGTCTGTTGAATATCTGAAACTATTGGTCTCAGAAACAAAACCTGAAAAACCTTTCTTACTTGAAGTTCTTCAATTTTCAGGAACAGAAGAAGTATTTGGTATTGTTGGAGTCAATCTTGGGTTAAAGTGATCAGAACTGATCACAAGATGTTTATCAGGTGAACAGGAATGATCAAATGACCTTGGTGTCAGGATGAGTGGCTTGGCTGTTCTGATTGACAATCACAAGGTTTAGAACCTCTGGTTTATTGAGTGTCTTTTGTGATTGAAGGTAGGTCTGCATTTGGTGCCTAGAAACTTGACAAGATGATGCTGGCCTGTTTCAGCAGATGCTTGCCTGTTGATAATTGTAGTTGTGAGGATGAAAACCGGTGAATTAGAAATAAAGAAATAAGAAAGAAATTGAATTAATTAATCAATGAATATATGAAAATACGAATGAACAAATGAATGATCAAATTAAAGAAATGCTACGAAAAACTGCATCTGGAATTTACTTTGGAGTGGCTTGAAATGCCTAGTCTCGTAATGAAAGGAAGTCCATTACTGAACACATTACTGAGCACAGTTACAATGAACAGATACTGAACTAAAATATGTGCAGAATTGTTAATGTTCTCATAAAACAAAAAGGAAACATTATGTGTGGCACTACCTCTGCAATGACACATTTTTTTAAATGAGGCCAAGTAGCAGCAGAGTACTGGAATTAGTCCTGTCAAGGACAAACACTAGAGAGAAATTAAACAAGCATGGTAAGTATGATACAAAGTGGTGAAGTACAATCTCTGCAGTTTCCTTACTTGGAAAGTATGCATAATTTTGTTTTTGTGTAGATTGCACAACTTCAGCTACACAACAGTTGCCGTGTTGTTTCAGGGATATTTTGGAATACATAACAGTTTGCGTCTGTCACTGTCTTGCTTGGTCTAATTTTTCTATAGAGGTTTACTTGCAGCAGGTTTACTGTGTGTGTGTGTGTGTGTGTGTGTGTGTGTGTGTGTGTGTGTGTGTGTGTGTGTGTGTGTGTGTGTGTG
>JBBJLR010139927.1:0-16421 GCA_037577145.1 Brachypetersius gabonensis | reverse complement strand
TCATAGTCTTGTTTCTATTTGTAAAGTGTGTATCTGCGCTCAGTGATATCTTGTATGAAATGTTTGAATATTTAATTTAAAAATAGTAGAATAATGACTATATATTTAATCAATAAGAGATGAATAGTAGCTTTTGCGACTTTATTCTCGTCATTGTAGTTATTTGAGGCAGTTTTTAGTGTTACTGTAATGGAAAATTCTGTGAGAGCATTATTGTAATATGATACAAATCGATTCTGAATTCGGAACCGCAAGACTCTTAATGAAATAGACGACCTTTTTTTGGAGATCGGAATATTGCTTTAGGTTTATATCTTGGAGGTTTATCTATCTTTTGTTAGCTCGCTGTTTTTGTAATAAATATTCATCATAACCCTGCTTGTTTACTACATTTTACATTATGAATGTATGCGTAATCAGTATATAACAGATTGGTGTGTTTCTTTGCCTTTTTGCAGCTTCAAATGGAGTACACTCCAAAAACACTAGTTACAGTTCTTTTTGATGAAAAGGAGATCTGCAAAAAAATTTATCATCTCAAGAGTGCAGCAGAAATAATTGATGCTTGCAAATGTCTTATACCCTGTGCTGCAGAGTACCACCGAATTTTAAAATTTAATGTAGATTTTAATGAATTTATTGACACAGACCTTACTGAGAAAGTGGAAACCTTGGACAAATTTCAAGATTTTTTTTAAGTCGCTTAAGAGAAGTGGATCACAGGCTCTGGTATGTAATATCCCTTTTATAACAATATTATACTGTAATATAACTATAACAACTGACCTGTGTGTCATGCATCAATTTTGAGCATGGTATGAAACAGTTCAAATTGCATTTCCACTAACTTGAAGATGGTGTGGCATGATATAATTACAAATGATAATGGCAGTGTAGTTTTATTCTACACTTTCTTTTTCCATTGGCAAAATAAATAATGGTAGTTAATTAAATCTCATATAGTATCATGTAACAAACACACTTTACTAGTTTGGGAATGTTCAACTTTGTATATATTATATGATCATCCACCATGGAATGCTTCAATATTTACCATAGTATTACACCATCACAGTTTTGTGTCACATGTAATCCTGATGTCATAGAATCACAATTAACAACAAAAAAAAAATCAACAAGCCATTTGGCCCATTGACACTTTTTTTTGCTATTCAGACCAGTGGTGGAAACAGGCAACTTCATCAGTTAAACTTATTGTGCAAAACATAGAGTATATGTACTTTCATTTTGTCATATATTTATTATTGTACTTTTCATCTTATTTGTTGTCCTTTAAGGATGAAAAATTGGATGTAGATGCAGCTGGTCCAAGTCATCAACAGAATGTACGTTCATGGAGGACTTACATGACTAATACAAGTTATATATTTGACCATGTTTTAACTTTATTTTTTTGGAAGGTTGCACCAAAAAACATACGAGAAGCTGGTCCAAGTAGTCAACAGAAGGTTTGTATATATAACTGAGTGCTGAAATAACAACACTCTTTTCAGTATTTATATCACTCTGTTTGACTTTGCTTTAGAATTCCAGAGAGACTCTTAGTTTGTACACTTTGTTTTGCCAGTATAGATGGTGATAAATGATTGTCTTTATGAGTGAGAGAATCATTTTATTTAAAATGTCTCATTCATTCTGGAACAATATACATGACTGACTTTGAGCAACTAAATCATTAACTCCACTGTTTAGAACTACTTATATTTTTATATTTCCAGCTTCAACATAATAGAATTGATGTAGACATGCTGCGAGCACTAATTGAGAGCAAAGGTCCAAGTATATTGAAGGATTATGAAGCTTCAGGAATCCTTTCAGAGACATCAAGAAAACTCCTCGTCAAGATAGGAGTCAGTGCATTGGTGGAACAAAGTGGATTGTAAGTTTTTACAGTTGAGAAATTTAACTAAAACAACTCTAAATACAACAATGTATAAAGATGATAAATACTTTGAATACACACTGATTACTTTTAATACTTTGAACAGAATTGTGAAAACAAACGGCTAATCATCATTAGAGGAAATTGACTGAATTTTATAAGTGTATTTTGTTTTTGATGTGTCATATACAGGTTTAATTGAATTGGGTAATTCTCCTATTTTTATTTTTGTTTTGCTTATAGTTACCCTTGTAACGATGAGAAACAGATGTTGGCAGAAAGTGTGGTAACACTGTTTCCTTCTCTGAAGATCAAGATGGAAGAAGAGAATCAAGGATTTGTAAGTTGTACTTACTTAACCACACAATGCAAAAAATAATAAATGCAAATTGAAATTTTAATTGGTTAACAGGTTACACAACAACAGACAATTTTGTAAAATTCTAGTGTAAAATTTAGTTTTTTAAATATAATTAATTACCCATTTTAATTTTACAATAACACTAAAAGTACATCCATTCTGCTGTTCGCTCGTCACATGATGGGTTCTTAAGAAATTAAAACAAAATTACAATTGTTATACTTCCCCTATCATACAGGAATACATACATTTCTATGACCGAGTCTCCCGCAATGGATTTATTGAAATGAGATTTAGAAATCTACGGAGGAAACTTCATGATAATCAGAGTCGCTACCAGCGCAAGCGTAGTCGAATCAGTGCTTCCTCTGGAGTGTCTATTAATTTGGATATAACTGCTGAAGGGGAGGAGGATTGCAAACACGTCCCCAACAGTGCAAGAGATTTTTGAACAATATCCTCGATTTGTAGATATGCCATACTTGGTAAGGACATCTTGTGTTTTGCATGTTTTTTTCTTCTAGCTAGGTATAAATAGACTTGTCAGTACAGGGACATGGCTGCTAAATATTAACATTTAAAGTCCAAATGAATTCAAAATGGTTTTTTTATACTTTGTTAGTGCACATTACTAATCTTGTGGTGAAAATGTCTATTCTAAAATAAAGTATTTTAACCACTGCCCTCCAATCATCAGTCTGCTGCAAGCTAGAGATTGTAAGGTGCACTGAAATCAAGCTCCAACATTTATTTTTCTTCAATCAGTTTAATTTAAATCAGAAAACTGAAGTATAGTAGTTTGTTTGCTGTTATGATGGCAGAAACTTAGATTTGCTCATTTGTGAACATACTGAGAAAACATAGTAGTGTTGTAATTGTGAATTCTATCCTGTGTTGTAGTTTGACACTAAGTTTGGAAAAATGTTTCCTGGGAAGGCTAACCTCTTTCTTCGAAAATGGGAGGGAAATATTGTTCCGAAGTTACAAAAGATGTCCACAGTGAAAGATCCTCTGGTCATGCCAACTGATAATGACAGTGAAGGTAGGCTACTTTGCTTGATTTGTCAAACCGTAGTTTTTCTTTCAGTGGACACCATTAGTTTTACTAGTTCTCTGGAGATCAAAGTCAGCCATTATTTGAGTCATTTGAAAAAAAAAAACCCATTATATTTTGTGTTTCTCTGTTGTACTACAGAGTCATGTTACAGAGCTCTTCAAATTCTTACCACACTGCTGCCCCCACTGCGTCCGGAAGGAGCAAAGGTTGGGCCAAATGCAGTACAGAGTCAGCCCTTTCTTACCTTCTGGACGTTAAGCCGGTAGGCAGCTTGATTGCCTTAATATGCTTATGTTTTAGTTTGTTAGTTTTCTGTGCAAGCACTTTGTGATGTTACTTAATTACATGACTCTGTAGTTTGCATAAAACTATACTGTTTTCATTTTGTTTTCTTTTACGGATGCAAAAATATTAGATTTTTGTCAGTATCAGGAGAATGACAAAGTCACCATTCCACTCGACGATAACAGTCTGACGTGTGCCATTGACAAGCTGTTCAAAATATATTGGGTTTGCAACGTACAATATCCTGTCCAACTTTCATCTGTCTTTAATTTCCTTGAAAATGTATATGACATTCATTTCTCCGATGGAAAGAGATCCAAAGTTGTGGATCTTATTTCGAAGCTTCAAGCACTATCCTAAATTGTACCACCATGTACATATGTCCAAGGTGTAAAAAATCAAGTCATCTTAGGCATGTCCATGCACTTTCTGATGGACAGGATTATACAATTGTTTGTAGTCAAAACAATTTCCAACAAACATACCATAACTTCAGTTCTTATGCTAAACACCTCAATAGAGAGCATGCTCAGGTTGCAAACCCATTACATTTAGAACAAGACCCTTACACCAGCACCAGTGAGGACTTTACAGCTCCATCTTGCTCTGCTGCTGTTGATATTCCAGAGAAGACTATGGTCAATTACATCAAAAGCTGCTTTAAAGTCCAAAAGCACAGCTTCTACTAGTTTCTTTGCATCCAAGCATGTTAGCCATTCCTCAGTCATGTGTGCTAGAGCAGTATTAGTTGAAAAGCCTTGTCCGTATGCATACTGGAACTTTGTTAGCAATTCATTTGTTCTGAAAAAATCTATTATTTGATTAAAGATGATCCTTTCCAAAATCTTGCTAAACATTGGGAGTAAACTAATTGGTCTGCTGTTTGAGCAAGTAAAGCCTGCTTTTGCATCTTTGAGTAGATGTATAATTTTTAACTGTTTCCAGAGATCAGAAAAAGTGCCACTGAAAACAGACCTATTAAAAATGTTACAAATAGGTTTTGAGAGAATACTGTATTTTTCCATCAAGACTGTCTACACCTGCAGCTGTGTCAACAGAAATGCACTGAATCATCTTCTCATCTTCTCCTGAGTTACTAAACTAAATCCAAATTGGCAGTTTTTACCATGCATCATATCCATCAATTATCCATCCATCCATTATCTCCCACTTATCCAGAGTCGGGTCACAGGGGCAACAGCCTAAGCAGGTAAACCCATCTTCCCTCTCCCCTGCCACTTCATCCAGCTCTTCTGGGGGAATCCTGAGGCGTTCCCAGGCCAGCCGAGAGACATAGTCTCTCCAGCGTGTTCTAGGTCTTCCCCGAGGTCTCTTCTCGGTGGGACGTGTCCGGAACACCTCCCGAGGGAAGCTTCCAGGAGGCATCCGAACCAAATGCCCGAGCCACCTCATCTGGCTCCTCTCGATGTGGAGGAGCAGCGGTTCTACTCTGAGCTCCTCCCGGATAACTGAGCTTTTCACTCTGTCTCTAAGGGAAAGCCCTGCTACCCTGGGAAGGAAACTCATTTCTGACAGGCCGGGAAAAAAATAAATAAAAGGAAACTCATTTCGGCCGCTTGTATCTGCGATCTCATTCTTTCGGTCACTACCCAAAGCTCATGACCATAGGTGAGGGTAGGAACGTAGACTGACCAGTAAATCAAGAGACTAGCCATCCAGCTCAGCTCTTTCTTCACTACGACAGATCGGTGCAGTGCCCGCATCACTGTTGATGCTGCACCAGTCCGCCTGTCGATCTCCCGCTCCATCCTTCCCTCACTCGTGAACAAGACCCCGAGATACTTAAACTCCTCCACAGGGGGAAAGATCTCATCAGACCAAGCTCTGGCACCGATTGTACAGGGCGCGAACAGCCCTTATTAAGGTGTCCGACACCCGATACTCCCGGAGCACTCCCCAAAGGAGTCCCCAAGGGACACGGTTGAATGCCTTTTCCATATCCACAAAACACATGTAGACTGGTTGGGCAAACTTCCATGCACCCTCCAGGACCCTACTAGGGGTATAGAGCTGGTCCAACGTTCCATGTCCAGGACGAAAACCACACTGCTCTTCCTGAATAACCCCTGAATAAATTTTCCCGGGGAGGCTGAGGAGTGTGATCCCCCATTGTTGGAACACACCCTCCGGTCCCCTTTATTAAAAAGGGGGACCACCACCCCGGTCTGTCAATCCAGAGGCACTGCCCCCGATGTCCACGCGATGTTGCATCCAGAGCTATAAGGAACTCCGGGTGGATCTCATCCACGCCTGGGGCCTTACCACAGAGGAGCTTTTTAACCACCTCTGTAACTGCAGCCTCTGTGATGGGAGAATCCACGCCAAGTCCCCAGACTCTGCTCCCGTAATGGGAGGCATGTTGGAGGGATTGAGGAGATCTTCGAAGTATTCCTTCCACTGACCCACAATGTCCCGAGTTGAAGTCAACAGAGCCCCATCCCCACCATATACAGTGTTGAGATGCCGGATGGTGAATGGTGGACCAGAATTTCCTCGAAGCCGTCCGGAAGTCCTTCTCCATGGCCTCTCCGAACTCGTCCCACACCTGAGTTTTTGTCTTAGTGACTGCCGCAGCTGCGTTTCGCTTGGCCTGCCGGTACCTGCCAGCTGCCTCTGGACTCCTACTTCTCAGTGTGCAGTACAGTTTCCTGTATTCAGAATGCCCTGATATTTCCACAACTTCTTTGGCCTTTTCTCTTTGAAGCATAAGAACTCAATTTGCTGTCCAGCCATGGTGCACTGTTACTTTATATGGACCCTTTTCTAAGAGAAGCATGCTTATGAACCAATTTCATTAATTTATACATAAACATATTTAAAGCAACATTAACATTTTGTTCATCACAAACAACTGACCATTGCATATGTTTGACAGATTCTAGTTATTTCTTCCACCTTGTTTCTTCGTTGAGAGCCAAACGAGATTAGATTTATCCATCAACAGAGTCGAAGTCGAGTCTAGACCTATTATTATTAAAATCATGTAATTATAACCTTACATTTTAAGTCTACATTATCACACTGTTCTGTAAAGTCTTGTAATTCAGTTTATTTTTCAAAAATATGTCTAATTCAGTGCAAGTAGGGGTTGCTTCACAACGTAGACTATTTCAACATGAGGCACATCTCCAACATTATTCTTTACAACACATGATTTTCAACAATATCAGAATCTATATTCTGTGCAAAAAAAGTGTTCACAGATATGCAAACCCTAAAATATATTAAAAGAGTACGTAATTACTTTAAATATTTCCTCTACAAGGCTACAGTTCTATTACAACACTGAATCTACAAATATAAAAACATAAGTTAAAGGTCCCATGACTTTATGACATTTAAACATTAATGTGGGTTCCCCTAGCCTGTCTATGGCCCTGCAGTGGCTATAGAAAGGGCGATAGGTGTAAAACTGCCTTGGTCATTCTGTTTTGCCTTGAGAGAATTGCAGCTCAAATGGCCCGATCTGGAATTTTCCCCTTTTGCCCCCCACCTCCCTCCTAAAAAAATTAGCCGTTACAGTGATGCAGCAGTAGGTGGATATGTTGTTTCTGCACTGTTAGTGTTGCCGTTGCATTGTATTTTATTCTACGTTTGTGTAGCTGGTTCTTGTTTTTCAAACGATGATACAGTGGCAGCAGTATTCACTTGGATTTCTTTTAGTATTCACTTTCACTTTCTCTCTATTGGCTCATTCCTTTTTCTCTTTATGTTCACTTGTATCTTATTCTGTATTGTTCTCTACTGTCTGACCTGGCTTAATTATAAATCAGATGAATAAATAAATAAATAAAAAGTTAGATAACAAGAGGGACATATACTGTTAAAGCCCCTCTTGGCAAATCAGAGGTGTCTGGCTCATCATGGCACCCAGCTTCACATTATGCTTGCTTAGATGCCAGTCACGACAGGTTAAAAAAAACTCTGCTCATCCTTTCACACATCCTCCAGTTTCCCTAGACTCGCCTGCACCTGCATCACAATAAAAAAAAGGTATCTGTAAAGCTTTAGCATAATGATAAGGAAAACACATTTTGACTTAACCAGTTAAGATATTTTCAATGGCAAAATATGCAAAATATATTCTTTCATATTTGTTTCATTATATTCTGTTTCTTGGTTTTGTGTATTTATTATCTTACTTTTAATGATAAAAAATATAATGGGTCACTACTATTGTTTGGGCATAGAAAGCAGTTACACTAGAATAATACTTGCTTGTTCACACACTCTGTTACAACAGCTCACCTGTTCCTTCCATACATACACACGAGAACAACAAGAACAAGAACTACACTCAATAATCACTAAATAAAACAACAAAAAAGAGAATAGAAAATAAATAGAAAAAAATAATTTAAGAGTTTATGGGCCTTGGTAGGTACTGAAAGAAGCCCCTCAACCAAAAATAAATGAGAAACAAAAGAAAGAAAAAAACCCCAAACTCCTGGGTTGGCAGCGCCAAATGTCCCTCGTGCTCCCGGTGCACCGTCCCGGAGACGTCCTTCTTTCTGTCCTATTTATTAACCGAGGATTCCTCCCAGCGTATTAAAGTGGTGTCCGTTCAACCAACCAGTCACGACAATTGCCGGGCCTCGTCCCTGGTATCCTCCTCCCGACCGGCACAACACAAGTTTCTACCAGAAACAAATGTACAGAAACTTCAGCCTACACTCTTCCCACCTTTGGCCCAAGACTAGCCCACACACACACTCGAAAGTTTAGCCACTTCATGGGCCTTACCTCCGCTTCCACCACGCCTGGACATTGCACCGGAAGCTCCACTGGGTAAGGTTGTAGGTTGCACACTCTGGGAGGGGCCCTCTTTCCCTTTCACCTGATCCACAGCTCTGCCCCCACACCATTCTTACTGGCCTCTCTGGTAGTCTTCCACTAAGACCTGCTCCCCTTTTCACAGCGAACCACCCGGCACGTCTGCCCATATGACTTCTGCACTCACCGGGCACAACCCCTTGGGGAGCTCCATTCTGATGTGGGCTGCCTGCTCCACTGGGACCAATGCAGTCCCAGCCACAATACCGAGAAGGCCTGGTTCCATGTATGCCATTCACCCTTGGAAAGAGTATTTTTCAATAAAAACACCTGTGAGCCCCCTGTGCTTGTAGCACCTTCCAACAGTGTCTGATAACATTCATTCCCAAAATCCCGTATGGGGCCGGCAGATGCTGATCCTCCACGATTACCACGACCCTCTGGGTAATCTCCACCCCTACAACCGTGAAGTCCAGCATTGCATAGCCCACATATAGGAAGGACAGCCCATTCACCGCCCGCAGGGTCAGCCACAGAATCTCAGCGGCCTCATTAACCCTGTCGTCCCTGACGCAGCGAGTGAACAGGCTCTAACTGAAAAGGGTGACCTGCGAGCCCGTATCTCAAATACATGGGACCGGCCTCCCAGCTACCAACACATTGAGGACAGGGCTCTCCCCCACCAGAGATTCTCTCAGGCTACCTTTGGCTGCACACCACGACTGTTTGCAGCTTCCACCTTCCTCTTTGGACATACCCTCATAATGTGGCCCGGATCCTCACAATGGAGGCAGATGGGTAGCCCTTGTTCATCACACTATGGGCCTACAGTTCCTTTGCCTGGAGAGTGATACTCTTGCACTGGCCATACGTTTGGGCCCTCTTTGTTTGTTCAGCCAACCACTACTTCCCGCAGCCCCTTCAACTGTTCATGCACCTCAAGCTGGATTTCCTCTCTCATGGACAGTGCGAGACCTATCTTTGTTCCAGGGGCTCCCTGAGTTGGTGGCCATCAGCCCCTGTGTAACCAAAGGCCTCCCCTTCCACTTCACTGGCTTCCTTGCAGGCCTTAACAAACATGAACTCTCCAGATCAGCTTCTGCAACTCGCTCTTCACATGGCCACTGTGAAGGCCAACCATCAGTTGGCTCCTTAAGGTCACATTAGCGTCTTTCCCCTCCTTCACGGGCACTTTCTAGTTCCACCTGAAATGACACTCCCCATATAACCCTTCTAAGAAGGTGAAGATTTTAGCAGCCATGTCCCTTTGTTTTTTTTGTTTTTTACGAGTAACTCGACTTCCCTTCTAGCACCCCCTGCTAAAGCACTGAGTTTAAAGTCGTATGGCTTGTTGTATGGCTATGAGAGCCTGGGCATGGATGCCGACCTCAATGGTCAATTTCCACTTTGTAAACTCGGCTTTCATGGACCCATTGAATTTGGCTAACCATGAGCCACCCAGAAAGCAGGGAAACCACCCCGGAGAACCCATCTCTATTATTTGGTTCTCCTCCATTATTGTGCCAAGAGAGACTCCTGCTGACTGCTAAATTATCTGTGGTAGCCCAGGGCAAAAGGTCCCAACAGCATTTATTTTGGGTAATAATAAGTTTGTGTTTTACCCTGTATCTCCAGGACACAGAACAACGGAAAAGAATCAACACAACCAAAACTTAAAACTAAAACCAAGATTTAAAGTTCCTTTAATTGAGTGGTTTCTGTTCTCTACACATATATGGTCCTTCCCTGTTCTGAATCTTCCACCCAAAACACCCGTGGTTACACAGCAGCGTTTCCTACCCACAGCATCTCACACTAGAACCCACAGCAAAATAGTTCTTATACTCACTGCACACACTTCTAACAAAGCACAGCACTCAGATATAGTTGATTATGAGGGAAGGGGATAACAAAGAATAAACACATACACACAACAAGAACAAAACCTATAGTCAATAATCACTAAATTAAACATTAAAAAAAAAGAAAATAAATAAATAGAAAAAAACAAACTTAAGAGTTTCTGGGCCTTGGTAGCCAAGGCCTCTAAACCAAAATAAATGACAAACAAAAAAACCCCCCAAAAAACCAAATCCCTGGGTTGGCAGCGCCGATTGTCCCTCATGCTTCTGGTGCACTGTCCCAGACAAAATATGTTTTCGTCCTTTCCTCTGTTCCATTCATCCACTGAAGATTCCTCCATGCATATTGAAGTGGTGTCCATCCAACCAGTGGCATCTCCTCCCATCGGGCATGACTCAAGTTTCTACGAGACACAAATGTACAGAAACCTCAGCCAACACTCTTCTCCCCTCAGCCCAAGACTAGCCCACACATACACTCGGTAGCATAGTCACTTCCCTTCATGCCGGCTGGGGATCGCGGAATGTTTCTGCTCTGATTCACTCACTCTCTTGCACCGTCTGTCTCCTTCTGTCCCTTCGCTCCATCCGTCCCCTCTCACTCTGCTCAGACAATCCTTCTCCACACTGCAATGGGGCACCTACAAGAGAGAACAAAGGGACGCCATCCACACTGCGACTCAGCTCACCTCACCACCATCGCCAGCCCTAGATTCGGACTCTGGTACCCTAGCCTTGTGGCAAGGCTGAAGAATTCCAGTCACTTGAGAAAAACTGTTTGGCCAAGCTTTCCCCTGAAAATGTCCAGGAATCAGTGTACACTAAGTGTAGCACCGCCATAGCTGAAAAAGGCTCCAAGCCTCGTCCTGTCAGCTCGTTGCCAGACCACCAGCCAACTGATCGTCAGATAGGCGGGGCCAGCAAGAACCCTTGTGCTCCCTGGCATCGCCCGACCCAAATTAACTGGAAAATAAAGGAAAACACAATACACACAAAAACACACATAGATAGGGAAAATATAGAGAAAAAAGTGTGTCCACACGACACTATCTCCCGTGTGTCTGTGCAGTTGGTAAGTAAGAAACTAACATTTAGTTTTAATGAATTCTTTTTAAAAGATTCAATTGATGGAGCATAGTGGCGATGGAAGGCTGTTCAATAGTCTAGGGGCCACGCACACACACAGTGAGGATTTTAAGGAATATAACTGAAAGTCTTTATTGTCTTTTCAAGAACTCAAATCAGCCACACGCTGTACGGGATTGTCGGGATTGCCCCTTGGTGAGCCTCTGCTCGGTGGAGGATTGTCCTCTGGCTGCTACTTTACTCACAGGCTCTCAGCCTCACTCACTAGTCCCGTCTCTTAACTCTCAGTGTCTCCGTGACTGTTCTTTTCTTCCTCTACCCCCAGTTTCACTTCGATTGCCTCGGGCTGGTCTGTAGAAAGCACACAGAGAATGAAGAAAACATTGGACAATACAGTTTCTGGTTTTCGCTACAAACCTCTTCCCACCGGAGCTCCGGTACTTCGGTGCCTCCCTCCGACTCATCCACACTCGGGACCTCCGAGTGCTCGCTATCCCATGGGCAGAGTGGGGGTTGACGCCCAAGCACACACTCAAAGGGCGATAGGCCGGTTGAGGAGCGACGCAAAAAGATCTGGACGTACTCCGCCCAGCCAAGCAACTCTGCCCAGTCGTGCTGCCGCCCATGGCAATACGTCCAGAGGAAACTATTTAATTCCTGCACCGACCTTTCTGCTTGCCCGTTAGACTCTGGATGATATCCAGAAGTCAGGCTGACAGAGGTCCCCAGCTTCGTAAAGAAAGCAGCCCACACTCTAGAAACTAATTGGGGACCCTGGTCAGATAGGATGTCCTCCGGGATGCCATAGTGCAGAAACATGGCTCGGAAGATTTCCACTGCCCATTCTAAAGCGGCTGGGGAATACCAAGAAGGGAGGAACAGCACCCCATTTGAGAACCTGTCAACCACGATTAATATAGTCGTGTACCCTTTTGATACCGGGAGGTCTGTGACAAAATCCACTGCTATGTGGGACCACGGTCTCTATGGTATTGGGAGGGGCAATAATTTTCTGCCCGGCAGCTGTCTAGCCGTTCGTGCTACCGCGCATACTGAACATGACTTTACAGCTTGTGGGACGTTAACCCTTAGCGAAGGCCACCAGTATTTCCCTCTGTTGTGCGGTTAATGCAGGGGTATCCCGTAGCCGGTGTAGTGTGGGCCCATTTGATCAGCCTTGCTCTAAAGGCTAGTGTTTGCCCTTGACATAGCTAGTGAGGGGTGCTGCCACAATACTAAAGTTTTGTATGAATCGCTGATAGAAATCCCAGAAATTTCTGAAGTTCTTTAACAGTGGTCGGCTCCAGCCACTTCATAACAGCACTCACCTTCCTGTTGTCCATCGCCACCCTCTCGGGCCCTATGTGGTAGCCTAAAAATGCGACCTGCTTCACATGAAACTTGCATTTTTCTGCTTTCACGTACAGTTCATGTTTGAGCAGGCGACGCAGCAATGCACGCACATGGCGGGAAGGTTTTGGAGTATATTAAAATGTCATCCATAAACGATGACGAACTGATTTAACCAGTCCCGGAATACATAATTCATGAAAGCCTGAAAGCAAGCTGGGGCGTTTGCCAAGCCATATGTGCTAAAATAAACCTGTCCTGGGAGCTGGTCCAGAAGAAAGGCCAAAAGCAGGATCAGGGAAGAGAGAGAAGATACATGACAGGACAAGAAATTGAAAAAATGATAGAAAGGGAGACTAGACATTCTCTATAGCGTATGTATTGCTGGGTTGGGTGTTGGCCAATTATTACTTGACAGTTGTATAGATGCTCTGACTGCAGTATGTTGGTTAAATAGTTGACTCGGATTTAAGCTGTTTTCCAGGTAAGAAACAGTCGGGGACTTCTTAAGCACTGATGTACGTCGCTCTGGATAAGAGCGTCAGCCAAATACCGTAAATGTAAATGTAAATGTAGACAGAACAGAGGATAGACTGGGGCAAGTACAATGCAATGCAAGTACAAGGCAAGTACAAATGAAATAAAAAATTACACAGTGCTTGAGACTAACTCAGGGAATGGAATAACTACAGAAATTGACAGACAATCGGGGAAGGCACAGGACTAGGGATGAGGGACAAACTGATCTTTTTCCCTCCTTCATTAACCTTGTTCATCTGAAACATATAAATGTTGTTCAGAAATTCTTCCTCATTCACAATTTAAATGCTTTTGAAGGTTGTTCATTCGCAACCACATTGAATCATATACATTTAGTTCCAATTTGGTTGTATGATACAAAACAACCTTTTGTTTTTGTATGATGTTTTATCACTGTGCGTCCCAGCCATACACAATGTTGTTTACTTCTGCAAAAACCCTGCAGCCCGTTTCACCTTTTGAAGTTGAATAAGTTCTCAAAAACTGACGAAAGAACACATGCTCAAAATGTAAGCAAGATTTGATGTCAATAAGACATGAAATTAAAACGCTTTTGTACATTAAACAATTGCAGTAATGAGAATACATCATACATTTTGAAACAGGAAACTGGCCTGTAAGCAGCTGTAAAACAAATAGAAATACTGAATGTCCCAATTTAAATGGTAATATTTTGTGACATTGCAGCTGGTGGCCTAGTGGTTAGGGAGTTGCCCCCGCTCCGATCAGAAGGTTATGGGTTTGAATCCCAGGCCCGCTAGAGGCACCACCAGTGAGTTTTGCATAATATGTCCCTTTTAAGGGGCCTTGTTCTGTAAGATTCTGTAAATGACCTCATTTGACAATGACCATTTGTGATAATAATGCCCTTTTATTATAAATATCATAAGATTACCTTTATTAGCAGAATGGAACTGGTGTTGACCTGCATATTGAATCGCAAAAACTGCGATTTGTGTCATATTGTTCCTCTTTCTTGGATTTACAGTGTTATACAGAGAATAAAAGTGTTAATACAGTGCTTGATAAATTACCTTGGAGAAGAGGTCATCAAAGAATTCAATGTAGGTTCTCAAAAATATTATTGAACAAAATGTTGATATGGAGAGCAAAAAAGTGCTTGGATTGAATCCTTGATCAGATAAGATTGTATATATTTACACATCTCATGTGAATCCTGGTATGAAATTGCCAGTTCACTGTCTGTGGTGCCAATTTTCTTTTAATACTTTCATTCTATAATAACAAGTGTTCGATGCTGGAGAACCTTGAAAATTTAAATGTGCACCAGCAATGAACAGGCTTTCTTTTGGCTTACACCTTCTGCCAATAACTGTGCTGAAGCAACATTTTATTAATTTGCAATTATTTTGAATTATATACATTCAGCATAATGTTTAATGTGCAGCATTTGGATGTATGACACAAAACAACCTCTGTGGTTTTTGTATGATGTTTTGTCACTGTGCGCCGTAGCCACCCAGCCATACACAGTGTTGTTTACTTCTGCAAAAACCTTGCAGACCTTAGTGCAATGCATTAGACTATCACTTCTGTGAGTTTGCATGCTTTTTATTATATTATACCTTGCACAGTGTTGTTTTTCTTATGTTTTTTAAAAGTATTTTAGAGCCAAAATAGACGTTGCTTCTTGGCAGAGCTTGTGCTGAATTTTGTAACAGCTCAAATGTCTAAATGTCCATTATAATCTGTAGTAGCACTGTAGTAGTTGTGATCAGTTGATCCAGAGTATTTATCATTTGATCAGAAAACCAGAGTTCGAGGTTGTGTGGGCAACAATTTTATCAATAAACAGAATAATAAATTAATAAAACCCCTTTTTTTAAAAAAACATTAAACTAATGTCTGGGTGTCTCTACACACTGGTTTGATCGGATTCACGCTTTTACACTTTGCATTTTCTTTTGGAAAAACATGTGCGTATATGCTTATTCGCGGAGGGGGGAGTATTTTGTCATGTGCAGAAGTCTGTATCTCGGCTAAGAAAGACAGGCCGACTGGACTTTTCCAGAACGTACAGATTGATAGGCCGTCCCTGTGTAAGGGTTGCTGGACGACCGGAAGGGGTCGTCCGTAGTTCTGTTGATGTGTGTGGGAAATGGTTATCTGAGACACCTGTGTTGAGTCAAGGGGTAAAATACATGGTTGTTGTGATTGGTGGGAATACGTTTGAGTTTGTGTATTTAAGTTCAGTTTGGGGTGGATTATACAGTCGGTCCACCATGACACACATGCTGGTTTTGCTTATGATTGGTTCTTTAAATAAAGTCAAACTGCAAAATGGAAACCTGCATCCGTGCCTGCTCTTACCTGGGAGAGAGTCGGGCACGTTACACCCTGCCCATGGTGTAAGAAATCAGTGTTTGGGCATCTCAAAACACTCGTTTTATTACGACCACAAAATTACAATTTGCATTTTCTTTTTGATACTGGTCAGCCACGACATTAAAACCTCATGTTTGTTCCCTTCATGGTGCCATCAAAGCCCTGGCTTTTTGAACTATATACTCCACAAGACCTATGCAGGTGTGCTGTTTCATCCAAGATGTTAACAGCAGATCTTTTAAGTCTGTGTTGTGAGAAAAATACAAATATTTAGTTTCAGTATCAAGCAAAGTGAAAAAAAAGAATATAAAGCTTAATAGCTATTATGTAAAGCTTAATAGCTATCTATTCTTCATGCCTGTTTATGATCTGTCCAACAGATGTTCAGACATTTACGAGCCAGAGTCCTTCAGATTCAGCAGCAGGTTTTTGTAATGACTTCAATTGCAGTGGCCCACCCCAGTATAAACAGTGATGAACTCTGTTACATAAACAACTTCCAAAACAGCAATAATTTAACTGAGGCCCTACATTTTCTGAAAAGTAGCCCTAAATATCAGTAGTGGAAAATACTTAAGTAGATATACTTTGTGACCTCACTTAAGTATCATTTTAGGAGATTTTCACTTTGCCTGAATAATACTAACATTTAACATTTACTAACAGACACACTTTCTTTTTATTTTTACACTCTTATGTAGCAAAATTGCCATCCGTATCCTAACAAAGCCATTGGCTAGAGATTTTTGTATGTAGTTAATTTGAGTGAGTTTTTGTCACTGTATGATTTACTGTGCTCCCACCACACAGTGACACATGACATACCAAAAACGTTCA